>SRLM01000271.1:0-14765 GCA_015708895.1 Populus ilicifolia
AAACGTCATTGATGACGTCAAAATTAGAGCCACTTGAAAATATGAAAGTTCTAGGCAATTGTCTCAGCTTTTTAGATATGGCCAAAATACTGAACAGTGCTCGGGCTGGAGGACAGATTCGGGCTTCTTTGTTGTTGCAATAATTTGGACTTCAAAATGGCCTTTTTAGATCTTGGGTTCCATATGAAAGTTGTAGGCCTATGTCTTACCTTTCCATCCATATAAAGTAGACCTAAATCTGAGATCTATAGCTCCAAATATGACCCAATTACCGAACAGTGTTCCGGTTTGGATTGCACCGACATCTCTTTTCTAAGTTTGATCATCTCTTTGCCTTTGCAATTGAAGTTCTTAAAGTCATCAATCAATCCTTTTATTTATGTGATAGGCCTGCATTTAAAATAGACATTTACCACAAATTAAAGGTATCTTATATTATTAGATAGATTATTATAAAACGTACTTTAGTTAAGGAGTTATTGATACTTTAAGTGCAAAATGATGATATAAAACCATGATAAAAATGCACTTTTGAGTACTAATCATTTGGTTTTGGATTTCTTCAATTAAATCCCTAATTGGCCATCAAGCTTCAATAATTATGCAATTAAGTCCCTGATTTGACCAAATTAACATTCAAAAAATACAATTTGACCTCAAAATTTTAATTTCTTCCAATGAAAGCCTAAATTGATTCTAAAATCAATTTTTCTTGCAATCAAACTATCCATAAATTCAATTAAACCTTTAATAAAATTTAATTGAGACTATAAACATCTAATTTGGGACTTTTCTTACTCAAATTGAATTTTCTTTGTCAACAGGGCTATCATCAGTCAATAAAATATTGCTAAAGTTTAATCTTTGTATTTTTTAACCTCCTTAACCAATTTTTAATCTTTTTTAGGTGCGCTGACATCATTTTTCACTATTTATATTTTTTGATTTTTTTGTATTTTATTATTTTTTGCAGGGGGCTAAAAAATGGTTCATAACGGTTGCCCCTCTCTTTATAGTACTTACGGAGCAAGGATTTTGTATGGTAAGTATTGCAAAGATAAATAGAATTAGTTTTCTCAAAGTTAGTTGACCAGAATCCTCAACTAAGCACAAATTTTTATATGTGGTTGGGCTAAACTAAGATTTTTTTGCCAATCTCCTTTAACCAAAACCAAAAATCTATGTGTGGTTAGAATAGATTGAGATTTCTTTCACTAATCCTCTTTAACTAGAACTAAAATCTAGTGTGGTTATGTTAAATTGAGATTTCTTTTCTCAATCCTTTGTAACAAAACCAAATCCGATATCATTAGGCTAGACTAAGATTCCTTTCACCAATCCCCTCTAACCAAAACTAAAATCCTATATGTGGTTAGGATAGATTGAGATTCCTTTTGCTAATCATCTCTAACCAGAACTAACATTCTATGTGTTTTTTGAAGAAAGATAATCTATTTTCACGGGTGACCTGCCCCACACTCACACTTACCCTAGTCTGTTTTCATGGTTGACCTACCCACACTTACTCAAAATGGTCTATTTTTATAAGCGACCTACCCAAGTAGAAAAAGAAAGAGTGTTTTGTTGTAATAAGTAACTGACCTAGGTAAAAGAATGGTCTAATTGTAATGGGTGACCTACCCATATAATAACAACATGGAGAATTGGTTAAATTGTAATGGGTGACATACCTAAAATAAAATAAAAAAAAAGAAAAAAAAAAGAATGGTCGTGTTGTAATGGGTGACCTACCCAAATAAAAAAGATGGAGAAGTGGTTGAGTTGTAATGGGTGACCTACCCAAAATAAATAGAAAAGAAAAGAAGGGTCGTGTTGTGATTAGTACTTAAAAGTGCTTTTTTTTTATCAAGGTTTTATATCATCATTTTGCACTTGAAATATCAATAACTCCTTAACTAAAACATGTATTGTAATAACATATCTATAATATGAGATACCTTTAATTTATAAAAAAGATGTTGATGTAGTCCAAACTAGAACACTGTTTGGTTATTGGGTCATATCTAGAGTTGTAGATTTTGAATTTAAGTCGACTTTATATGGATGAAAAGGTAAGACATAGGACTATAACTTTCATATGGAGCCTAAGGTTTTAAAAGACCATTTTCAAGTTCAAATTGTAGCAAAAGCAAAGAAGTCTGAATATGTCTTATAGCCCGCGTATTGTTTAGTGTTTAGTCCATATCTGGAGTTCTAAAAGTCCAAATGACCTCCACTATTTTTCCTGAAAATCTGAGACAATTTCCTACAACTTTTATGTGTTCAAGTTGTTCAAATTTTGATGTTATTAATAACATTTTGGGTAAACAAAAAAAGATAAGGATTATCATCAAATCAATAGTTTTCAATTTTGGCCTATAAAATAAGGCATTTGCCATGTATTTAGGCATCTTGGTCTCTAGATCAAGATCATGCTTTTGCTTTCTCTCTTTCTCTCTTTGTAATGTTTAAGTTTTCTTTTCATTAATATATTGTTTAGGCCTTTCAATTCTTTTCCTTTACTTAGTTAACTTCTATCTTATTTATGTTCTTATTTTGTTTATTTATTTTTATTTCTTTTATTATGTTTAGTTAAATTTATTATGTCAAAGTGAAAAGGTTATACTAAAGGTGTAAGAATAAGTATAATGTAAACTTAACATAGACTTTAATGTTTGATACTAACATGTTTTATATTTGTTATCCTATTTACTCTTTAATACTTTGCTTGTTAAATGACTAATCTAGATTTATATTGTATAACACTTGGTATAACAAATGCTTGGCACTTTCATAGCCCATACTATATGGTACAACCGACACCTAAGTTATGAAAGGAATTTGATTTATTGTTAACATAAGTTATAATCATGAATGCCTGATAATATTTATAAGTATTAACATTATTCAAATAAGATAATTAATGTAATCATGTTAACAATCTATAATATGATTGGAACCTCTTTTGTATGTGGTTTTCAATCCAGTAATAAAAGTTTATACTATACTTGTTTGACACACCATTAGTAAATCCTCTAACCTTGACATTTGTTGTTACATTGTTTAATCCTTACATTGATCTTCCATCTCTAAGTTCTCATCAACTTCTTCTTATTCTTCTTCTTATTTACTACTACTACTACTATTGTTGTTGTTGTATTATTGTTATCTATAATTTATACAATTAACCTCTCTATAGTTCGAACCCGGTCTTGCTTGGTTATTTATTACTTCGGTACTCCTGCACTTGGGAGAAGATATCAATGTTTTGGTAGTGTTATGTTGTAATTGGTGACCTACCTAAGTGGAGGAATGGTCATATTATAATGGATGACCTACCTAGATAAAAATACAGAGAATATGGTTAACCTACCCAAGTGGAGGAATGGTCATATTGTAATGGGCGACCTACCTAGATAAAAACATGAAGAATATGGTTGAGTTGTAATGGATAACCTACCTAAAAATGGAGAAAGAAAAGAAGGGTCACGTTGTAATAGATGACCTACCTAAATGGATGGTGAGGGCTCAAAGGCACATTCAAAAGGAAATAGATAGGGTTAGAAAAAGCACTACCTAAATGGTGAAGGCTCAAATACGCACTCAAAAGAAAAAAGGTAGGGTTAGAAAAAATATTATCTAAGTTGTAAGGGCCCAAATAAGCACTCAAAAGGAAAGAGGTAGGGTTAGAAAAGGCTCTATCTAAGTGGTGAGGGCTCAAAGGTGCATTCAAAAAGGAGGCAAGGTTAAAAAACACACTACCTAAGTTGAGGGCTCAAAGGCACCCTAAAAAAGAAAGAGGTAGGGTTAGAAAACACACTATCTAAGTAGTGAGGGCTCAAAGGCGCACTTAAAAAAGGAAAGAGGTAGGGTTAGAAAACGCATTATCTAAGTTGTAAGGGCTCAAAAGCACACTCGAAAAAGAAAATCAGGGCACAAAGGCGCACTTAAAAAAGAAAGAGAAAAGGTTAGAAAATGTAGTATTTAAAAAATGATGGTGTGACACCAATATATCAATGTTGAAAGTACATGTATTATGATTGAGATGCATGCATGCATACTTTCTTGAGAAATAAAGGGCCCCATTTCTTCATAATGTCTTTTTTTTCCCTTAAAAGTCACATGTTGTGATCTTGAACTCTGAAAAGGGTGTGATACCGTTACATTTCTTTATCTTCAAACCTTTATCTCAAAGGTTGTCAACTTTGCTGACATTTTCCTTAGAAAAAAAAAATCATGGAGCTAACTCTACCAGGTGTTTTCCCCCCAGCTTGATCATGCCCCCTAAGTGTTCACATTGGGTTTTCTTTGGGAGGTTATGTGACAAAAAGTTTGTGTTATTTATAAGGAAATGTTTCCGTGTAAATTTTTAAACCTTCCAAGTTATTCCAACTACAAAAACCATTGACATTGTTTCAAAATAAACTTGTTCTAAAGAATGCAAGCAATTCCTATTGACAGGTTCTTAAAGTGATGAAAGAGTTCTGAAGCTTTTAGTTTAAAGATGAAGTGACATCTGGTTGGTTGTAAAAAGTTGAAATTTCAATTTGAGGGTTATTAAGAACTGAATTGGTTCAAAGCATTTATTTTATTTGCATGAATAATGATTTAACCTGCATGAGAAAGCACTAGCTACCAATCTAGATTGCTTGCCTTTGATAAAAAAAAAGGCTTGTTTAGGTATATAATGTAGGTGTAGGTTATGGTTATGAAGAAAAGGATATTTTGTAGGCTTAAAAAGGTGTTTGAGGGATTTCAAGACCAAGGATCACTTATACTTATTCCCTAACCTTTTCTTTTGACTTTCTTGCCAAAATAGATTTCTTGCCCCTTAGTATCGGGCTTGGGTTCTTCATGTTTTTGGTTGAGTATAAACACCTAAATTGTTTTTATGAGAAGCTCAAATCTTTTGGATTTTTCAATCAAATTAGATGACTAATTCCAGCATCTATCTTCACTACTTTGTCTGGATAATAATGACATAATCAATTCCAGCATCTATCTTCACTACATTGTCTGGATGATACTAAAGTTTTTGCCTATTGATTAGTTTTTGTAAAACCTCTCTTATTTCCCCCTCTAGTATAGAGTGTGATCCTAGTCAAAGTTATTTTAAAAAAACATTACTACGCTCAAAATAGGATTGCAAAGATATATTTCAGCCTTATAAAAGGATTATCAAAGATGATTTTTCCTTATCTCAAAGTCAATGCATTGAGGATGAATATGTCTTACTTTCATGTACGTATGCAAAATGATTTATTCATTTAAATAAAACTCAGCTTGTGAGTCACCTTATGATGTTATTTGTCTTTGTTTTTGTTTTAATTTTCTTGTCTAATGAATTACTTGAATTTTCAAAATGCATTTGTTTTGGACAAATACCAAGATGATGTTTATTTTTGTACTCATTTTGGAGATCCCAAAAATATCCTTGAAAACATATGAGGTTATATATGGTTTTGGAATAAGCAAAAGAAGACACTAAAGGATTATTCATGTTGTAGTTTTTGTAAACAAAAGTTATGGTCAAAATGTTATTTACATGTTATAACAACAAAAGGAGTGTGATATAACACAAGAAAGTTTATGATCTTATTTATTGAGGGCTCATTTGTTATAGACAATCTTGTTCAAAAGCATTAAACAATAAACAATAATAGGGCAGGCTAGCCGTCATATGCTTCAAGCATGATTAGGCAGTGGGTTTATATTCACATTACGGGCGTCTTTCAATTCTATCCACCTAGCTTTAATTAATTGCAGCACCTTTCTCTTGAAGGCATTGTAGGTATGGATATTATACCCAACAATACTAGTATGATATTAACAAGTGAGGTCTGGCTTGTACCAAATAGGATATAGTGGCTGCACAGGTATGACTGCATAGATGTCGAAGGTTCTGGCGCTATATACCCGATGTTTAACAAAATTTAATACATCTCATTCAGGGATAACGACAATAGAGATAGTTAGTCTTAAACCTTTTAGTAATTTTCAATTTGATTTTTTGTTGGAAAGTTTTGGGGCTCGGGGTTTTTTATGTTGGTAATGTGGGATGAAGTATGGTAGTTTTGGGATGAGTTTTTCATACCCTTGTATCAATCTTCAACATGATGGAGCTCTTTTCTTTCGAGGCCTCTTTTCTCAACGGATGCAGCAATTCTATTACTCTTAATGCCTTGGTCTCTGTGTTCATACAGTACCACAACATTAGTGAATTGTTGGGTTGAACTACCCATCACATGTTCGTAATAGGGTGTTTTGGCTATGATGGCAAATAAAGTGACCATCTCTATATCTAGAAGTGGAGGGTGTACTTAAGTAGTTGCTTCTCACCATCTTTGAGCATATTCCTTTATGATTTCTTTGTTCTTTTTCTCTAGATTGGACAAGTTGGTTCTGTTAAGAGCAATGTCCAGGTTATACTTATACTATTTGACAAAAGCATCCACCAAATCTTTCCATCTCTGGATTTTTGTGTTGTCCAATCTCATAAACCAACTCAAAGTTGCTCCATTTAAGTTGTCTTGAAAAAAATGCATCATTAGTTTTTCATCATATACTACTTCTACCATTTCATTATAGTAGGACTTAAGATGAGTCATAGGACATTGTGTTCCACTATATTTGACAAACTCAGGAACATGAAACTTCTTTAGGACAACCATATTTGGGACCAAACACATTTCTGCTACCCGTACCGGGTCATATAAGTCTACCCCTTTAATGACTTTGAGTCTGGTTTCCAATGCCTGTATTTTAGGTTGATCAATGCTATCACATGACTTAGCCTTATAGGACTCGTTAGGCGATACCTCTATAACTATTGGGGCTGGTACAGGTGTTATTGATTGTACAAATGTTGGATTTTGTTGAGGCTCTTGACCCTATTTGTTCATTCCTTCTCTAAGCTAAACTACTATAGGAGCCTGATTAAGGTGACAGGTCAATTAGACAGACCTTCACCAGAGGTATCTTTTAGAGTTTACTCGAGTAAGCTAGTGGGGTGAGCCACAATTATTTTTAAAAACTCCAACTCTTCTTGAAAATAGGCATCATGTTAAGCACATTCTTCATTTTCCATGATTCTTGCTTGAAGTCGGGTGTTGTGGGCTTTTTGGAGACCTATATTTCAACCTGGTATGTATGCATGTTATTTATAATGAAATAAGCTGTGCACTTTAATTTATATGATGAAAATGTCCTTTAAGAGGTGATATATGATCATACTTTTTGCATGATAAAATAAGAATTCATTGTTTTGTCTGTTCAGATCTAAAGTCATGTTATGGTTTTTAATTATTAGTCTATCTAAGAGTAAGAAAAGTCCTTCTCTGTAAAGAGAACTTTATCTTATTGGGTAAAAACTTAATTGTTCTATATCATTAAAAAGAAAACTACCTTTTTAATTTTAGATATATGTTTTATGTATAAATTCATAATCTTTGATACTAAAACAAAACTAAATAAATTTTTTGTTGTTTTTGAAATTTTGACCAATGTTCTCTTGACATTAATAAACTGATTATTAAAATCAAAATACATGTTACAATATTATTTTTGGTATATGAAAAATAGAATATGATTTTTTAGCTTTGAGACACTTGACAATATACACAAAAATATTTTTTTTCAATTTTTTTATTTTTAAAAGTTTGATGAAAACTAGGTATTTTTAATATCGAGTTTGTATTATTATGACATAAAATACTACTTGATTAATCAAAATAACATATAAATTACAAGAAAAAATTTGTAAAATTTTGAAACAAATATTTTTTGAATTTTTTTTCTCTCTCTTTTTTTTTAATAGGCCAGGTTAGGCCCAAATACATGGGCTAGGCCAAACCTGGCCCATCAATAAGCCTAGCCTATGTGAACAGTGCTCTTCACTGTTCACATTCACGTGAATAATGGAAGTGTAACAGGAATGAAGCAGGAGAAAAAAGAAAGGGAGTAGGGTTGACCTGTAGTGGTTGGGCCGTTGGCTATGTTACGGGAGATGATAGACAGTGGCGCTGGTGGCCGGTAGTGCTGTTTCTCTTCTCTCTCTCTCTCTCTGTCTTTCTTCTATTTTACGTTCTCTTTCTACTTTTTTTTCAGCTTCTTCTCTCTCATTCTTCCCTTCTCTCTCGATTTTAGTCATCTCTCGTTCCCTCTTCCTCTCTTAGTTTTTCTTTTTTAATCCCCCAAGGTCTATCTCTAATTAATACTTAAAAGTGTATTTTTATCAAGGTTTTATATCATGATTTTGCACTTGAAATATCAATAACTCTTTAACTAAAACATGTTTTATAATAACATATCTAATAATATGAGATACTTTTAATTTGTGGTAAATGTTCATTTTAAATGCAAGCCTATCACATAAATGAAAGGATTGATTGATGAATTTAAGAACTAAAATTGAAAGGACAAAAAAATAGCCAAACTTAAAAAAGAGATGTTGGTGTAGTTGATTGATACTTAAAAGTGTATTTTTATCAAGGTTTTATATCATTATTTTGCACTTGAAGTATCAATAACTCCATAACTAAAACATGTTTTATAATAATATATCTAATAATAAAAGATACCTTTAATTTATGGTAAATGTTCATTTTAATTGCAGGCATATCACATAAATGAAAGGATTGATTGATGAATTTAAGAATTGAAATTGAAAGGATAAAGAAATGGTCAAACTTAGAAAAAAGATGTCGCTACAATTCAAACTGGAACACTATTTGATAATTGGGTCATATCTTGAGTTATAGATCTCAATTTTAGGTCTAATTTATATAGATGGAAAGGTAAGACATAGGTCTACAACTTTTATATGGAGCCCAAGATCTAAAAAGGTCATTTTCAAGTCCAAATTGTTGCAACAACAAAGAAGCCCGAATCTGTCCTCTAGCCCGAGCAATGTTTAGTATTGTGACCATATTTGGAGAAATAAAAGTCAAAATGAGCTGAAGTTTTTACACAAGAAAGCTGAGACAATTTCCTACAACTTTTATGTTTTCAAGTGGTCTCAATTTTAACGTTATCAATGACGTTTTGGACAGACAAAAGAAGATAAGGATTGTCACCAAGTCAACAGGTGGCCACCTACTAATCAATTAGTCATCAAATCAATAGTTTCCAATTTTAGCCTATAAAAGGAGGCATTTGTCATGCATTTAAGTATTTTGATTTTTAGATCAAGATCATGCTCTTGCTTTCTCTCTTTGTATTTTTTGTAATGTTTATGCTTTGTTTTCATTGATATCAAGTTTATGCCTTTCATTTCCTTTCCATTACTTAGTTAACTTTTTATCTTATTTATGTTTTTATTTTGTTTATCTATTTTTCTTTCTTTCATCATGTCTAGCTAAGTTTATTATGTCAAGATGAAAAGGTTACACTAATGGTGTAAGAATAATTATAGTATAAACTTAATATGGACTTTAATGTTTGATACTAACATGTTTTATATACTTTGCTTGTTAAATGACTAATCTTGATTTATGTTGTATAACACTTGGTACAACAAATGCCCACTTCATAGCCTGTACTGTATGGTATAACCGACACCTGAGCTATGAAAGGAACTTGATTTGTTGTTAACATAAGTTATAATCATGAATGCTTGATGAAATTTACAAGTATTAGCATTAATTGAATAAGATGACTAATGTAATCATATTAAAAATCTATAATCTGATTGGAACCTCCTTTGTGTGTGGTTTCCAATTGAATAATAAGAGTTTATACTATACTTTTTTGACATACTATTAGTGGATTCTCTAACCTTAACTTTTCTTCTTCTACTTCTTATTTTTCTTTTTCTTTATTATTGTTGTTGTCACTACTACTACTACTATTATTATTAGTATCATTATTGCTACTATTATTATTGTTGTGGTTATTGTTACTATTATTGTTGTTTATAATTGTTGTTTATAATTTATACAATTAACCTCCCTATGGTTCGACCCCGGTCTTGTCGGGTTATTTATTACTTCGACACTCCTGCACTTGGGAGAAGACATCAATCTTTTAGTCGTGTCAAGTTTTTGGCGTCATTGTCGGGGAGGTAAGTTTTGTATAAATTATAATATTTATTTTATTTTCACTTTTCACTTTTCTTGTACATAACTTTGTTTCTTTTCTCTTGTTTCTTCTTCTTTTGTTTTCTTTTTCCTTTTATTCTATTTCTACACGTGCATGAGAGTGTGGTCACATACATCAAGTAGTAGAATTTGTAGGGTATCTTCATCATTTTAAGAGAATATGGTTGAAGAAGATAATCAATTACTTTATAATAAGAATAATGAGAATAACTGTGCTATAATACTTAGAGACCACATCAATCCCACAAAAACAAGTGCATCATCATGCATAGTTTTTCCTCTCGATACATCTCATTTTAATTTTAAACCAGGTATTATTCAACATTTACCTTCTTTTCATGACATAGAATTGCAAAATCCATTCTTGCATTTAAGGGAATTTAAGGAGGTCTGCAACACATACAATAATTTAAATTGTAGCATGAACACCATTAGATTAAAACTTTTTCCTTTTTCATTAAAAGATAAAGCTAAAACATGGCTACAAAATTTGAGACTAGGATGTATTCGTGCTTGGGATGAAATGCAACAAGAGTTTTTAAAGAAGTTTTTCCCATCTCATATAACAAACTCTTTTAAAAGAAAAATCACCACTTTCACTAAAAAACTAGGAGAAACTTTTTACCAATATTACGATAGGTATTGAGACTTGCTTAATAGTTACCCTCATCATGGTTTTGACACATGGAGATTGGTTTCATATTTTTATGAATGGTTAACACCTAAAGATAGGTAAATAGTTGAATTGATGTGCAATGAAACTTTTAAAGATAAAGACCCTCATAAAACAATGGAGTACTTAGACTTGTTAACTGAAAATACTCAAAATTGGGACACCGTGGGTACTTTGAGGCACCGAGTAAAACTCAACCTCATACATCTAGTGGAGGTATGTACAACTTTAGGGAAGATCATGACCTTCAAGCTAAGTTTGCATCTTTAGCTAGAAAAGTCGAGGCACTAAAATTAAAAAGGAGTAGTCAATTAAAATCTGTTGAAAACATTGCATGTCAAATATGTGAAACAAATGAATACTCAATCAATAATTATCCAACCTTGCCTTCTTTTAAGAAATGTCTCCATGAATAAGCCCATGCTTTAAACAGTTTCCAAAGGGCCAACCACAACCCATACTCACAAACATACAACCCTAGTTGGAGAAATCACCCAAATTTTAGTTGGAAGAGTGAGAACAACAATGCACAAACTTCACAACCATCGTTTCAAGCACACCATAATTTCTAAAATTCTCATAGATATGCACCTCCTTATACTCCATCTCCTATAAGAAATCTTGAGGAAACATTATGTGCATTTATTGAAAAGCAAGAGACAATCAATACTCAACTTGCTTAAAACATGACAAATTTTAAAGATACTCTTATAAAATTAACATCTGCTCTTAGTTTCCAAGAGAAAGGTAAGTTTCCATCTCAACCATAACAAAATCCCAAGGGGCAATACAATACAAATACAAGTAGTTCCGGAAGCCAACACATGGATCAAGTCAAATCAGTCACTACTCTTTGCAGTGGTAAGGTTATTGAAAAACCCTCTCTTAAATCTTATGAGAATGATGATGAGTCAATCTTTGAGAGTAAGGAAGGGGTTGAATCTGAAAATTGCAAAGAAAAGACTGATTCTCCACCAGCACTTCCATTTCCTTAAGCTTTGACCAAACAAAAGAAAGTCAATTACAAGTCTGAAATTTTTGAAACTTTCAAGCAAGTAAGAATCAATATACCTTTATTGGATACTATTAAATAGGTTCCTTCCTATGCTAAATTTTTGAAAGATTTATGCACTATGAAGAGAAAACTGAATGTGAAAAAGAAAGTTTTTTTAGCCGAACAAGTAAGTGCTATTCTTCAGAACAATAATGCTTTAAAATATAAAGACCCTGGTTATCGTACAATTTCTTGCTTTATTAGAGAGTATAAAATTGAAAAAGCCTTATTTGATCTCAGTGTTAGTGTGAATTTACTCCCATATTTAGTTTTTCAGAGTCTTAATCTAAGTAAGTTAAAACCAACTTCTATAACTCTTTTACTTGCTGATAGATCTATAAAAATGCTTAGAGGAATAATTGAAGATGTGTTACTACAAGTCGATAAATTCATTTATCTTGTGGATTTTATTATCTTGGACTCACAACCTATTGAAGTATGTAATTCATTTCCTGTTATTTTAGAACGTCCATTTCTTCCAACTTCTAATGCATTGATTACTAATAGGAATGGATTGATGAAGCTATCATTTGGAAACATGACATCAGAGATGAATATTTTCAATATTTGCAAGCAACCTAGAGATGATAATGATTTACAAGAAGTGAACTTTATTGAAAAATTAATTCACGATCAATTTCCAACCACTTCCAGTGAAATTGAGATTGATGAATCTGATGATTTGCAAATGATTTATTTTCAGGAAGAATCAAAGACAAGTAATTAGAGGCCGCAAATTAAGGAATTGCCACCATGATCAAATAAGTCCATACCTTTAAGTGTTCAACCACCAAAATCTAATTTGAAGTCATTGCCATCCAATCTCAAATACTCATTTTTGGGAGAAAATGAAACTTTTCTGATAATAATCTCTTCCAAACTTAATGCACATCAAGAAGGTTACAAACTCTGAAAATGTACAAAAATACATTAGGATAGACCATAGCTGATATAAAAAAAAATTAGTCCTTTGATTTGTACACATAAAATTTATTTAGAGGAAAATGCTAAACCCTCTAGAGAAATGCAACAAAGGCTAAATCTTAATATGAAAGAAGTAGTGAAAAATAAAATCATTTATCCTATTTCTGACAGCAAATGGGTAAGTCCTGCCCAAGTTGTACCCAAGAAGTCTGGAGTCACTATAATAACAAATGAGAAAAATGAGTTAATTCCTACTAGAATTGTTATTGGTTGGCTGATTAGTACTCAAAAGTGCATTTTTATCATGGTTTTATATCATCATTTTGCACTTGAAGTATCAATAACTCCTTAAATAAAGTACATTTTATAATAATCTATCTAATAATATAAAATACCTTTAATTTGTGATAAATGTCCATTTTAAATGCAGACCTATCACATAAATGAAAGGACTTTAAGAACTTCAATTACAAAGGCAAACAAATGATCAAACTTAGAAACGAGATGTCGGTGCAATCCAAACTGGAACACTGTTCGGTAATTGAGTCATATCTGGAGCTATAAATCTCAGATTTAGGTCCATTATATATGGATGGAAAGGTAATACATAGGTCTACAACTTTTCTATGGAGCCTAAGATCTGAAAAGGCCATTTTGAAGTCCAAATTGCAGCAACAACAAAAAAGCCCGAATCTGTCCTCTAGCCTGAGTACTGTTCAATATTTTGGCCATATTTGGAGTTCTAGAAGTCTAAATGAGCTGAATGTTTTACACAAGATAGCTGAGATAATTGGCTACAACTTTCATGTTTTTAAGTGGCTCCAATTTTGACGTTATCAATGATGTTTTGGGTAGACAAGAGAAGATAAGGATTGTCACCAAGTCAAGAGTTGGCCACCCACTTATTAATTAGTCATCAAATCAATAGTTCCCAATTTTGGACTATAAAAGGAGGCATTTGCCATGCATTTAGGCATATTGGTGTCCAGATCAAGATCATGCTCTTCCTTTCTCTCTTTGTATGTTTTGTGATGTTTATACTTTGCTTCCATTAATATTATGTTTATGCCTTTCATTTCCTTTCCTTTACTTAGTTAATGATGTAACCATATTATTCGATAGTTTCACCCACATTTACCTAATGTTTTGTCCATGTTTTATATGTAAAATGCCTTGATATTCTTTGTTTTATGTTTTGAAGGCACATTTGGATGAAAAAAAGCAAAAAGGAGTAAATTGGAGATAATTGGTAGATTTGACGTTCAGTCGATGTTTTGTACAGAGCGTGAGTTCTAGAGATCAAAATGAAGTGATTCTAGTGGCTTTAAAAAGATAACATCCATACCTTTCTGGAAATGTAATGCAAGAAAAATAAGAAGAGGAAGATCATGGAAATCACATCCTTCAAAGTCAAATCTCGTATTCTGCCACTGTTGACCTTTGTCCATTCAAAATTCCATATCTGGAGCTATAGAAGTCCAATTGATGCAAACTCAATTTTGTTGGATTCCGGATTCAAAGGTCTCGAAACGCTCCATGTTTTAGCCAAAAACGATGTCAGATGAGGGCTATATGATTTTCCAAAGATGACAACTGAATTCTGCCAGCAATCAGGTTTCGTGAAGAAATGAATCCAAATTATGTTTTGAAGCTTCTAAACTATCATCCAAGTTATAATTTCAGCAATTTAGCCCCTCTAGTAAACCAATCTAGAAGGTCAAGAAAAGTAGTCACCAACCTCAATCCACCAACCTCAAATCAGCAACCACAAACCAGCTGCAAGTTGGAATGCTGCCATTGTCAAAGAAGGAGGCTGCAATGGTGCAAAGTTTGGCAAGTTTGGTAGCCACCATTATTGATAAAGAAGCAAGAGAAGCTGCCATTGAAGCCTATATATAGACACTAAGAGAGCCAAGAAAGGAGAAGGGGAGTGCAATAGAACCAAAGAAAGGTGGTAGCAACTAGAAGTGAAGAGACACAAACTCTCCTCTCTACATACTAGAAATAATGCTTTCTT
>SRLM01000272.1:0-12204 GCA_015708895.1 Populus ilicifolia
TTACTTCGACACTCCTGCACTTTGGAGAAGACATCAATCTTTTCATCGTGTCAATCATCCATCCATCTAGGTGTTTGTTTAACTCTTCCCTTTGGTATAGAAGAATTATTTTCCCTTAGTGTATCAAAATCATTTCATAGTGCAGCGAGATCATTCTTCCCTAGTGTCACAAACATTCTCCCCTAATGTAGTATCGTCATCTCCATCTTTTAGTACTTCAACATTCTCCCCTAATATAGTACCATCATTTTTACATTCCGGTTTATTATCCTTTTCAAATCTTTTTGTACCCAAATCATCTCCTTTACTAATTTCTCATCATAGTCTTTGATTTCTCAATCATAATTTGTATTTTTCCAAGTAAAGACATCACATCTCACATTGTCATCACTTCTCCTTCAATTGTAGCCATCATTATGAACAAACTATACATCCCTACCAATAATCATCTTTTTGGTCTTAGGATTATAAAGCCGATAGGCTTTAGATTCTTCACTAACACCTATAAATACATATCTATAACTCTTCTCATCTAACTTTGTCCTCCCTTTGTTGGGAATATGCACATTGATAATACAACCAAAAATTCTAAAGTACTCAATATTAGGTTTGTTTCCACTTTAACACTCTTCAAGAGTCTTTTCTTTTACAGCCATAGTTAAACTCCTATTCATTATATAAAATCCCCATCGAACTGCTTCTGGCCAAAACAATTTAGGCTTTTCCTTCTCTAAAAGCATGCATTAAACCATGTTTAATATAGTTTTATTTTTATGTTTTTCCACTTTATTTTTTTGAGTATAGGCAGCAGTAAGTTGCCTCTTATGCCATGATTAATGCAAAAAGCATTGAATTATTTGGAAGTTAACTCACCTTCCCTGTCTGTCCTCAAACAAAATATATATCGCACTTTAAGTCTTTTTGCACAAGGCTTTTAAATACTTTAAACATGGAAAAAGTTTCGCTCTTTTTAGCTACAAAATAAATCCAGGTCTTTCTGCTGAAATCATTTATAAAGCACAAAAGTACCTTCTGAGATTGCTTGAAGTTATAGTAATTGGACCACATAAATATGCATGCACTAGTTGAAATCTTTTTTAAGATCCTAACTAACTCTTATTAGGGATGATTGCTCAATGTTGTTTGTCACGATAACACACCATACTTGCTGTGTTTTTGACTTTGAGTTGAGGAAGTCCTTCGATAAGTTGCTTGTTTTCAATAGTTTTGAGATTTTTATTGTTCACATGGCCATAACAACAATGCCATAGGTCTGATAAGTCATCCTCACTTGCTATTAGACAATTTAAAGGCTAAGTAATCATAATGGCTAGTAAAACAAATATCCTATTTGCTACCATAAGAGTTTGCATAATAAGGCCTCTCGTAGGATGATATATTTTACAAGCCTTATCCTTCATAACAGTAGCAAGTCTTCTCTCTTAAAGTTGTCTAAAGCTTAATAAGCTATTCTTAAGCTTAGGAATGAAAAACACATCTTTTACTACTTAAGTCAGTCCTTCAGTCACAAGCTTAACACTGCCTTCTACCATCACCATTTTTTTTATTCCATTTCCCAGCTTGATTGAATGTTTGAATTGTTCATCCATCTTTATGAACCAATCTTTATTTCCTGACATGTGATTAAAATATCTTGAGTTTAGAAACCAAACCTTTTCTTTGTTTGTTTTCTTATCCTGAATGTAAGCCATTAGTAGAAGTTCTTCCTCTTCATCCAACTCGGTATAATTTGCACCCTTTTCCTAACTAGGATACTCATTTTGAAAATGTCTTAGTTTGTGACATTTATAGCATTCCATAGTAGTTTTGTTACTACCAAGGAGAAAGACCATGCTTCTCTTGCAATCTCCACCATGATGCAACGATCTATAACATTCCAATATTTCCTGGAATGAAGCAGATTCTCCATCAATTCAACTCAATGATCATAGTGTCCCACAAACTTAAGCACATAACTGATGTTGTTTTCTTCTATCACTTTAAGAAAACACTTAAGTTTTCTTTTCACTCTTGTACTCACAATCAAGCCTTGTTAAAAGGTTTTGATACCAATTATTATAATACCAAAGATCTAGCATAGTTTAACGATGTAGTCACTTTATTTAATAGAATGCCTTTGGTTTAAATAGCCATTACAACTTAGAATCATGGAAAAACAAACCACATCTTATCTTCTTATATAAAGATTGTGGAAACAAAAAAACAAAAAAATAGAAACTAATGACTAAGTCATTATCAACTCTAACATATTAACTTTTTAGCTCCTGAAAGATAGAAGTTTATTCTAAAACAAAGACACAAGGTCTCTAATAGTGTTATCCTAACCTCATAACTGACCTATAAATTTAATATGATGACTCAAGTCAAGTTTTTTATTTTTATTTTTTAAAATTATTTTTTTTTTCAATTTTTTTATTTTATGTTTGATTTGTTGGTAATTAAGCTTTGAATATTTTTTTATTAGTCATTGCTATTTAATTTTTTTATTGTTGGATTTTTTTCATAATTATATAATTAAATTAATCAAGTTTTTTAAATTTATTTAGATTGATAACCTGAATTTCAATTTTTTATTAATTTTTAAAAATTTATATCATCATTTTCTTATATTATAAAAAACTTAAACTAGCTTATAGCGTAGCGCAGCCAACCTGGATAGTGGCAAGAGTAACGCGGATTTCATCAACGCAACAAAATCATTAGCAAATTGATGATATCAGTATATATTCTTACTGCGCGCAATGCTTCTAAACAAATGTTATTCAAAAACTTCTAAATACAGTGGACAGGTTAGGGCCAACGTTTTGTTTTCTGTTCTTTTTTGTTGAAACTCTCAGCAAGTTTATAACATGAGAAATGCAAGAATTATTTTCAGCTGTTTAATAAGTGCATGCAGTTTATAACAGTAATATTTCTCGACGCTATTTTCCTATTGTGTTTTTTATATAAGCAAAAAAGTTTATGCCAACAAATGACAGAACTAATCAAAGACAAATACAACTGAGGAACACAAATAACCACGCAAAACAACTGAAACTTTAAGATCACCCTGCAACAAAGATACGACTCTTGAAATAAGTTTATCACAAATGACTAAAGTTGTCCTTTCCATAACATTAACCTTAAGTCCAAGGCCCCATCTTCTGCCAAAAAACTCAGAACATCCAGTACTAGAAGCATTAAAACAAACCCTGTTCATATGTTCTCTTAATATCACAACAACCGAAAATATGTATATATGGAAGGAGTAGTGTAAAAGAAGCAGAGGATGTGCATTCTTGTCTTTGAAATATAACCCTTTTTCCTAGTGTTAATGGACATTCTTTGAAGAGGGCGATCCGCAAAGGAAAATATCAAAATAATGCTTAGTTTAGTGTAGTAGTAGTTTCGAGTCCAAAGGTATCTATACAGGGTGTCGCAAAAATATGTGCACATTTAAAGCATCTTTTCGTCCTTTGCTTGGGTCTTTCCAAGGAGATTTCAGTCAGGCATGATCTCAGTTTGTCTCTAAGCACAGATAAACAGCGCAAGCAAGACTCATGGACCCACTCAATGAATACGAAACGATTGTCCCCGCTTGACTGCAAAGAAAAGAAAAATTTGAGCCCTCTGTACAGTAGACTGTTGAGAACCAAATCACAAAAACCAAAAGGGTAGCTACACTACGACAACCAAGTAGAGTATCCATCAATCTATCTACTAGACAACTCTAAGCAATCAGCTAAGCCTTTCCTCCGTCCCTCTTGCATATCCCATCTCCTCTCATTTTCTATGCCTTTTTAACACTTGTTCTATAATCCTTTATACTCTTCAAACTTGGAAGGGTCACCCTCCAGATATTGTCCAATATATGGAGCAAGAGCGGTATTGGATGTTGACTAAGCGTAAGCATAGTTTGAATTCTAATTTCCAGGCTTCAACTAATCCTTCATTTGATGATTCTTGGGAAGAACAAGCTTTCGCCGAAGATGCAGCTGGGCCTCTTGGAGGGTGTATATGGCCTCCAAGATCTTACTCTTGTAGCTTTTGTAGAAGAGAATTTAGGTCTGCTCAAGCTCTAGGAGGTCATATGAATGTCCACAGGAGGGATAGAGCTAGACTAAAGCAACCTCCAAGTCCTCACAATGAAGTCCTTCAACAGGAGCATCAAAGTCCTCACAGCCACCTTCAAAATCCCTATAAATCTTTTGGTTTTCAACACCCATCTCAGCTTTGTAATCTGGTTTATAGCCCTAACCCTAATTCTGATCCTGGTCCGATTGCATCCCCACCTTCTTCTTCTAGGGTTTCAACTACACCTACTCACGAGAATTGGCGAATAAAGGGTTTTTTCCCTACTTTTTCATCTTTTATTGTTGAAGAACAACAAAAGAGATCCCCTAGATCTTCTCCTCCACCACGGACTAAGTTAGCTACAGAAAGATGTTATCATAACTCTGATCTGAGCACTGAAGGACGGCAGAATTCATGGAAAGTAGAATCAGGTTGTAGAGAAAAAGTAAACCGTATCAAAACAGATTTGTCTGTCAGCTTGAATTTGGTAGTTCGACGTACTCGCCCAAGCATAACGGACAGTGAGGAGGATCCTTCGAGCTGCAAGAAGCAGAGGATCGATAAATCATCATTACCTTTCTCTCTAAAGTCTAATTCGGTCGACAAGTCTGAGATGCTTGAAATTAGCCCTTGCACTGCAGAAGAATTGGATCTTGAACTCAGGCTTGGTGACCGGCCTAAGGTAAAGTAGTTGCTGAATCCTGAGTGTTGTTGGATATATTACAGGCCGTCTTGCCTTCTTTATTATGTTGCTTGATTTCCTCTTTGCTTTTTGGTTTTCTTTTTTCCCATCTTTAATCTTGAGATCATGACCTCTTCTCTTTGATCTTTGATCTTTGATCACTTTGGCTGTATCTAAAGCCTTTATGATTTCGCAGGATGCATGTAACAATAACACTATTAAGAAAAAAAATGACAGAAAAGCATTAAGAGTTCATCTATCTCGCACTATATCTTTTTTATAAGATAGAGTAAATATTGTTGATTCCATCGACCATAGTTATTAACCTTGGGAAGGTAACTAAGAATGGATTACGATAATCTCTATGACTACACAGTTCAATTCATTGTTGTTTTGCACTATTATTGTCTCATTTACTAACGATATTGATATCTTCGTGCATTTATTTTGAAATATTCATGTGCTCAAAGAAATAGTACAGTTCGTTTATATGCACAATCGTAGTCAATCTCCCCGCTATCTTCAATGAAGAAATTTTGTTTACTACTCTTAAGTTTAGGACAAGCTGTAGAAGTTTTAGCATGGGCATCTGGGATGTGTTTGTCTAGAATTTTTAAGTTAAGATGGAATTAATTATAATTATCAGCTTGTTTTTCTGAGAGGGAGGGATCAATAATGGTAGTTTTGGAGCTTTGTGGGGGTGAGATTAGTTAGAGCATGAATCCGGTTAAGGTGCGAAAGGTAGAGTGGCTAAAACTGCATGGAAGAACGTGAGCACTTGTTCCCATTCAGCACCTCAGTTCTGACATTCCTATCAGAGAATTAAACTAAGCCACAAGACACACACAGATTGGTTTCCAAGGACACATAAGTCAGATACATCACAACATCGATTCCCTTTTTTCTTGTATTTATTATCTTCATCATCAGATTTGTTGCCGTTTCAATATATCTTCTGCCACATAACTCCATTTGCTTGTGTTCTCTTCTATTACTTTTTCTCTCCCTGTCCTCGTGATAATCCCTCCAAAATTTTCTAACTACTACAGGAATCTGTATTTAAGTATTACAAATCATCCATTTAAGTATTTCATATGATAATTTAATATGGCTTTAATTAATCACAAAGAGAATATTATCACGTCATGATTTTTATACATCTTCTCGATAGCATAAGCCATATGCCAAAGGAATTAGAGACTAAATTAAAATAGTGGTACCCAAAATAAGAGAAAAAGGCCACCTGGCTGGAACCTAGTTAACCCTCGGTTTAATTGTGCTCACATAGGAAAACCATTAACAATAATAGATTGGTGGGTAACTTTCTCCTTTATAGAAGAGTAAAAAATCCATAGTCTTTTGACTTTAAGGACATTTCAGAGGAAACTGCGAGATCAGAGTTAGCTATCATATATAAGGAAATAATTCAAGTCATATGTACCCAAAAAGTACTTTCCACAAAAGGCTAAGAATGGAAGATTTATAAATGAATTCTACAAACAATTAAAAGTGAAAATTTTATAGATTTATAAAGAGGTATGGTTTACTTAGGATTCACGTCTTAAAAATTAATCTCATCAACACCCTCCTCTATCCTCCTCTCTCTATCATATAAGTTTAAAAGAAGTTTTTTTTTTCTTTTGTAGAGATAATAATAAGTTAAGTAAATGATGTACTTTTATTAATTCAAGTAAAATGTATTTCACAATTTTATATCCTATTCAAAACAAAAGAATTCAAGTAGCAAATCAAACTAATTTCAATCTACGTAAATAGTTGGAATTACTTATAGAATAGAATTGGTTCAAACAAGCCGTTAATGACTTGAGATATTTTTTACAAGTGCGTTTTTGTTGCATACGATGCATGTCATAAAAGTTGCAGAGAACGGAGGTGTAGAGAGGAAAGTGAGATTGTTTGCCTAGGTCGCAACGAAGTGCTACATCTGTGAAAGAGGGTTTAAGTATGATTGGTTGATGTTTGTCTGCATTAAGGTTATGAGTTGGATAGGTTAGGGAGTAGCGAGGTCTGAAGAGGGACAGAGAGAGGGAGGTCTCAATGGAGTCAAGTGGGCAGTGGGTGCAGGGAGTGCACATGGGCATCATATGTCGTTTTTCGGTTTCTTTAAGGAGTTATCATAGGATTAAGAGAGGGAATGAGATGTTATTCTCAACTTGCGTGGGTTTCCTCTGTCAAGGGCATTTTGTCATTCCAAATTATTCTTTTAAAAGAATGATAATTTTGTACAATAATTCCTTAGTAATTGGATTGGTTATTTGGAAGTAGCTGTTTATTATTGTTTTGACAACTAAGGATATATTTGCTTGGGAAGATGTTCCCCTCTCTTAGTCACGAGCTCGCTTCACACTGCCACTGTCACGCAGTAACCTCCATTCAAAATATTGAACCCCATTCATCATGGAATCAACCAAGAATTCAAGAACATTAATAATTTCAAGTTCGAACTCTATTTTTCTTTTTTCTAAACCTGGGCATTCTCTAGTTATGGATATACCACACCATAAAGCAAATAAAAAAATTACAAACAGGAGAAACAGCCCTGTGGGATTTTGAAATAAGTAAGGCTATCCAGGTTAGTGGCCTAAAGTTCACCGGGCTTTCAAATAACTGAAAGAAAGGAAGACGTTCCAAATAACTGAGAGAGACGTCTATAACAAAGTGTATCGAGTGATCAGTTTGGAGATTAATTTCCAATGATATTATTTTAGATATTTGATTATTGAGGAATAAAATTATTTTTTAGGAGAGAATTATAAGCTTATTTTATTATTTCTCCACCATTCTTCGTTGGGTTGCTATTTGATTGCATACTCTAGATTCAAACTTTATTTATACAGGAAATGACCTCTTAAGATCTTCTAATGATATCAAATTATGGTGTAATAAGAAATAGTTTTTTGATCGTTTGCTGTAGTAAATCAATTTTTTTCCTTTTTTTTCCTAAGTCTGTTTTTTTTTCTTTTCTTTTCATATCCTTGTGTTTCACTTTAGCTATTAGCTTTATGGCCTTTTCAATATACTCTTGATGATTATCCAAAAAAAAAAAACAAAGTGTATCGATTGATACATCAAGAACCAAAATACTTGGTTTTAGTGATGAACTAACCCAAAAACAAAATGAATCTACTTATATACTAGACCTAAATATACTTAGGTTTAATAGGTAGTTGAACCCAAGATAACATAGGTTTGGCTAAATGCTAAACTCAACATGCTTCGATTAACTCGTCAGCTAAACCTAAGGTAACATAAATGTAGCGAGATGTCAAACCTAATTTGTTTGGGTTTTGTCATCAATTGAATCCAAGGTAATGTAGACTTGACGAGATGTTAGACCCAATATACTTAGGTTTAACCATCATATGAACCTAAGAAAATATGTCAAGTCTTTGACCGTCATGCTTTTTAATCTAGGTCAGATTACATCCCATTCTTAAATATCCATAACTAAGGAATCCTATTTATAGAACAATTATATAAATCATTCATATGAGAGGTAATGACCTTTTAATATTTATAGATGTATAAAAGAACTTTTAAAGGAGTTATCACATTTACTATCTTATTAATGATATGTAATGGATATTTATCCCTAATTAACATCACCTAAAGTAAGAGATTTTTCATTCATTTCCTTCTTTCAAAACATAAAGTTTAGGACTATAAATACTCTCTGAACCATTCAGGTATGGGTTTAGTATTTTTTATTTTCTTAAGAGCTTACATATATTTCAGAGTATTAATCATCCTAAAATATAAAAAGCAAACATCATTTGTTCTTAGAATTTAAGGCTCTTTTAAGTTATTTTTTATCTTTCCCATAAAGTTACTGATTTTATCATTGAATGGTCTTTAAGTCTCCTTGATTGAGACTATTTTTGCATGTACTTAGGGCTTTACCATTAATTTGGTGTTTCTTAAGCTAAGGATAATAAAACTACTTACCTAAATGTCTTGATTAACCATTACCCATAAACTAATAACCTATTACATAATTATTTTGGGTTTTAGGACATCACCAGTGGCTCTATTTATAGAAAATTATTCAAAAGGTCATAAATAACATTATTGATTACTTGTTTCTCCATATTCATAATCATCAATTGAAGATAATTAGGACACTCTTGGAATAGGGTGAGTTACTGATCTTTTTTCCACAACAAATACTCCTACACAAGCACTCATACAAGAACTTATAAACTAGGTGCGGCTCATTGCCCGAGCAATATTGACTAATCAACAAATGAGAGAAAATCAACCTCATCAAGTCTTAGTCCCATCTTAATAAGTCCATGTATCTCACCAATCACTTTCCTAGTAACAAGTTCCATATAATGCTCATTAATGTTTACATTACTTAAAAGAATGTGGTCAAAATAAGTCTAAGAAAGGTTATTAACCTTAGGGGTCGTCAAACCAGTCCAAAAAACATATAGGCCTTTATAACACTTAGGTACAAAGTGGTTTTTGTAAATGCCCATATGGGCATCCCAGAAAATGATCCATCCATATATCATGCCATCTAATGCCAGAAACTTCATGCTCTTTACGGCTTTTTATGCGTAAAAGTGATAAGCAATTGGAAGAAGAATTCACCTAAAAGGATGTTTACACTCTTCAACCAAATCAAAAACTCTCCTTTAAATAAACAGATGTTGAATATCTACATACCTTAGGATAATTATGATGGGCTTAGAAATCCCAAGATATATATATATATATATAATGTATATAAGAGTCTAAAGTTAGTTATTCATAACAAGCATATCATGTGCAAGATCCTCCATGCTACTTCTAGAGGTTTAGTGCAAGCATAATGCAATAACCTGGAGTCAAGTGCAGTCATGAGTTTTAATAATATTTACACCAAGTTAGTGGTATGCATTAGTACAAGCATTCCAACTAAAAAGAGTTCCATTAAACTCTTTGGAATCACTTAAGTTGAGGATAAGTCTATGAGAACATACATGAAGATATTCAACAAGGAAATGCTTAATGCTGAAGATTTGATTGAACTTGTAGCTTTAGAAGCCCTCACTAGTAGAGTGAAAGAAAACCACTTGTGGAAGGAGTTGTATGCCCTATGACACGACTAAAAGATACAGTCTTCTCCTAAGTGCAGGAGTGTCGAAGTAATAAATAACCTAGCAAGACTAGGATCGAATCATAGGGAGGTTAATTGTACAAATTATAAATAACAATAATACAACAATAATAATAATAAGAATACTAGTAGTAGTAGTAGTAGTAATAACAATAACAATAACAATAATAATAATAATAAAAAAAAAAGAAAAAAAAGGAGAAGAACGAGAAGATGATAAGAACTTTGAGATGGAATATTAATGTAACGATTAAACAATGATAATAACAAATGTCAAGGTTATAGGATCCACTAATAGTATGTCAAACAAGTATAGTATAAACTCTTATTGTTCAATTGAAAACCACACACAAAGAAGGTTCCGATCAGATTATAAATTGTTAACATGATTACATTGGTCATCTTATTTGATTAATGCTAATACTTGTAAATCTCGTCAAGCATTCATGATTATAACTTATGTTAACAACAAATCAAGTTCCTTTCATAGCTCTAGTGTCAGTTATACCATACAGGATGGGCTATGAAAGTGCCAAGTATTTGTTGTACCAAGTGTTATACAATATAAATCAAGATTAGTTATTTAACAAGCAAAGTATTAAAGAGTGAACAAGATAACAAATATAAAACATGTTAGTATCAAACATTAAAGTCCATATTAAGTTTATACTATACTTATTTTTACACCATTAGTGTAACCTTTTCATCTTGACATAATAAACTTAGCTAGACACAATGAAAGAAAGAAAAATAAATAAATAAAATAAGAACATAAATAAAATGAAAGTTAACTAAGTAAATGAAAGGAAATGAAAGGCATAAACTTAATATTAATGAAAATAAAGCATAAACATTACAAAAAATACAAAGAGAGAAATTAAGAGCATGATCTTGATCTGGAAACCAAGATGCCTAAATGCATGACAAATGCCTCCTTTTATAGGCCAAAATTCAAAACTATTGATTTGATGAATAATTGATGAGTGGGTGACCAACTCTTGACTTGGTGACAATCCTTATCTTCTCTTGTCTGCCCAAAACATCATTGATAATGTCAAAATTAGAGCCACTTGAAAACATGAAAGTTGTAGGGAATTATTTCATATTCAGGTTATTTGGACTTCTAAAACTCTAGACATGGGTCAAACATTGAATAGTGCTTGGGGTGGAAGACAGATTCTGACTTCTTTGTTGTTGCTATAATTTGGACTTGAAAATGGCTTTTCTAAGTTTTGGGCTCATATGAAAGTTGTAGGCCTATGTCTTACATTTCCATCTATATAAAGTATAGCTAAATATGAGATCTACAACTCCAGATATGACCTAATTATCTAATAGTATTTTGGTTTGGACTGCATTGACATCTCTTTTAGACGTTTGGTCATCTTTTTGTCCTTTCAATTTCAGTTCTTAAATTCATCAATCAATCCTTTCATTTATGATAAACGTCTGCATTTAAAATGAATATTTTCCACAAATTAAAGGTATCTTATATTATTATAAAACATACTTTAGTTAAGGAGTTATTGATACTTCAAGTGCAAAATGATGACATAAAACCTTGATAAAAATACACTTTAAAAAACTAATCACCCTATTAGATAGAAGGTTACTAAAAGTGAAGGAAGCCATAATAAACCATGTTTGGATAAAGGAGATAAGTATGGTATGCCATGATCCTCCCTATTTCTTTAGGGATAAATAGCAAGATAGGTCTCCTAAATAGTGTTGCTCACCCAAAAAGGATAGTTTACCTAAAAGGAACAACAATATTGACACGATAAAGAGATTGATGTCTTCTCCCAAGTGCAGGAGTGTCGAAGTAATAAATAACCCGGCAAGACCGGGGTCGAACCACAGGGAGGTTATTGTACAAATTATAAATATCAACAATACAACAACAACAATAATAACAATAACAATAACAACAATAACAACAACAAAAACAACAACAATAATAATAATAATAATAATAATAATAATAATAATAATAATAATAAAGAAAGAGAAGAAGATGATGATGATGATGAGAACTTGAAGATAGAATATTAAAGTAAAGATTAAACAATGATAATAACAAATGTCGAGGTTAGAGGTTCCACTAATGGTATGTCAAACAAGTATAGTATAAACTCTTATTGTTCAATTGAAAACCACACATAAAGGAGGTTCGAATCAGATTATAGATTGTTAACATGATTACATTAGTTATCTTATTCAATTAATGCTAATACTTGTAAATTTCGTCAAGCATTCATGATTATAACTTATGTTAACAACAAATCAAGTTTCTTTCATAGCTCAGGTGTCGGTTATACCATAC
>SRLM01000272.1:18412-143587 GCA_015708895.1 Populus ilicifolia
ATACTTATTCTTACACTATTAGTGTAACCTTTTCACCTTGACATAATTAACTTAGCTAGACATAATGGACGAAAGAAAAATGGATAAACAAAATAAAAACATAAATAAGATAAGAGTTAACAAAGCAAAGGAAAGGAAATGAAAGGCATAAACTTGATATTAATGAAAACAAAGCATAAAAAATACAAAGAGAGACAACAAGAGGATGATCTTGATCTGGACACCAAGATGCCTAAATGCATGGCAAATGCCTCCTTTTATAGGCCAAAATTGGAAACTATTGATTTGATGACTAATTGATGAGTAGATGGCCAACCCTTGACTTGGTGACAATCCTTATCTTCTCTTGTCTGCCCAAAACGTCATTGATGACATCAAAATTAGAGCCACTTAAAAACATGAAAGTTCTAGGCAATTGTCTCAGCTTTCTTGTGTAAAAACTGCAGCTCATTTTGACTTCTAAAACTCCAAATATGGCTAAAATACTGAACAGTGCTTGGGCTGGATGATAGATTCGGGCTTCTTTGTTGTTGCAATAATTTGGACTTGAAATGGTCTTTTTAGATCTTGGGCTCCATATGAAAGTTGTAGGCCTATGTCTTACCTTTCCATCCATATAAAGTAGACCTAAATCTGAGATCTATAGCTCTAGATATGACCCAATTACCGAATAGTGTTCCGGTTTGGATTGCACCGACATCTCTTTTCTAAGTTTGATCATCTCTTTGCCTTTGCAATTGAAGTTCTTAAAGTTATCAATCAATCCTTTCATTTATGTGATAGGCCTGCGTTTAAAATGGACATTTACCATAAATTAAAGGTATCTTATATTATTAGATAGATTATTATAAAACGTACTTTAGTTAAGGAGTTATTGATACTTTAAGTGCAAAATGATGATATAAAACCATGATAAAAATACACTTTTGAGTACAAATCAAATATTTAAAGGGATTAGAAGAAACTAATGAGTGAACACTTAAGCTATTTTAAAGTATGTACCTCTACACTAAACACCACCCTCATCTTAGTCCTTGTGACCATTTAAAACAAGAAGTTCATCCACTATCCTTCACCTATGAAGTCTCTTTCTAACACTCGTACATCCAAGAATTTTTTTTTTCTTGATCCTTTTAAGCTTCTTTATTTTTTTTCTTTAATTGTAGCCACCAATAGTTGCCTTTTCACCTTTTTTGTTTGGTCTTTTATTTAGAATAATATCAAATCTAGTATTTTTACAACTAGATCTAATTTTTATTATGGTGTTTCTCCATTCTAATTAGTATTTTCTTTTATATAAAATTGTTTTTTTAGTTTTTTTTCTTGTTTGTCATATTATTTGGTTATTTTATGGGTCTTTATAATGCAATTGAATTTGTAAGCAAATTGCTAAAAATTAGTTTTCATATCTTTTATCCCCAAAATGAGTATCATGTGAAAAGTCAAGATAGTAGAACTATTGGTAGATTATCATAAAATAGTATCAACTATCCATCCACTTGTAAAATCATGTCTATATTTTAGATATGAATTCTAAATATTTATTCTTTTAAGTAAATTTTTCATTATAGATTTTTTTATATGTAAGCCCATTTCATTCTTTATATTAAGAGAATCTTTTTTCTACGTTTTAGATTGGAGTATAGAGGGGTTTTGCATTATGCCATGGGCTAGGTCAATTTTTTTCTAACATACTAAAAGAATGTTCAGGTTGAAAGGAAATTGAATAAAAATCATGAAGATGAAGGCCCAATAACCTTATGTTAAAAAATAAAACTTAAAAAAATTTAAAAAAATAACAACAATAAAGAAAAACTCCAGTCAACTTGAGTTAAGTGGACTAACCTACAACCTAAGATATGAGATCAAAATGAAAAAAAAAAGAAGATTTAAAAAAATAGCAAAAAAAACCAAAGTTAAATAAAAAAATATTAAAACAAAACATGATTTATCGTACTAACATCTACTCGAGAAAACCCCACATAAAAGAAAAAAGAAAAAAAAAATCACAAAACTCATAGGCCAATAATTTAATTCCAAAGAATAAAATTCAAAAACAAATTAATTTCATAAAAAAACATTAAGAAAAAAATACAAGTCAACCTAAAATAACTCGAGTAACCTGTTATCCGTGATATAAAATTGGGATAACCCTATAAACAAATTGAGAAAAGTAATGAAGCTCAAAACCTAATAATTCACTGTCAAATAATGCATGGATTTGGACAAAATTCGTTTTTAATAAAGGACCTATAAAACCTCAAACTTAAATTGAGATTAAGTTATCAGCGAAGGATTACCCTATAAAAAGGTTGACATGAAAAAAATGATGAATTAAAATTTCTAATCATAGAAAAAAATAAAAACAAAACTTATTGGAATCAAAATAATGAGGATTAAATCTAGATAAAAAATGAAAAAAAATAATTAACTCAATTGAAATAATTTAAAAATAGAAATAAAAAATTAATGACCAGAATTGGATAAAAAGCAAATGAAATAAAATGTTTAGGGATGAAATTGAAAAAAAAATTCAAGAAATGAATAAGAAAAAAGCAATCAAAAGAATGAGGACCAAATTTGAACAAAAAATAAAATGAGATAAATCATGATGGAAATTTTAAAAAACAAAATCAAGAGAAGGATAAAATACAAAAAATAAGAACCATATTGGATAAAACATTAAATGAAATAAAATTCCTAGGTACAAAACTAGAAAAAAATATTAAAATTCAAAAAATATTAAAAGTAAAAGAAATAATAAAAAAATAGAAACCAAAATTAATAAAAGTGCAAATTAAAGGACACAATTGATTTTTGAAAGCATTGGTCCAAATTTCTAGATTATAAGGCGAAAAAAACAAAGAAAAAGAAAAAATGGTAAGTGAAGCTCAAACACATCTATGTCATATGCATATGCCGCATTAAAATGAAAAGGACAACATGTCACTCCAAAACACCATCGGAGATAGTGGTGTTTTGTACTTGAACCCCGCATGCTCCTTTTAAAGGGCACCGTGCCATAACACTTGTCAATAATTTTTTATCAATGATATTTATTTTTAAAAATTATTAAATAACCCATAATTGAACCTAGAAAAACATGATGAGAAGACTAAAAAGCCCTTAAAACTAGCCTTGGAGTTATTTTATTTTATTTTATTTTAATAGCAATTTCTTCACATCACTAATCTAAAAAATTGAAAAGACAAAAATTCACCTTTGTGCATGTTTAATTGTTTTTTCAAGGTGTCCATGTAATTTTGCTATGCAAAAATATTAAAAAGACAAAAAATACATTTATATATTTTTTTGCTTTTAAGTTAAACAATCACATCACTAATCTAAAAAATTGAAAAGACAAAAATTCACCTTTGTGCATGTTTAATTTTTTTTTTCAAGGTGTCCATGTAATTGTGCTATGCAAAAATATTAAAAAGACAAAAAATACATTTATATATTTTTTTGCTTTTAAGTTAAACAATCACTTTACCAAGCTAAAATAAATAGGTGTGAACCAATTTATCCTCGATCAATCTTGTAATTCCCAATGGATGCATTATAAAAAATAATTTCACCCAAATTCAAAGCTTTGTTAGTTCTTTTTTAAGACTAGAAAAATGGTTATTACATTATTTTAATGAACAGTGCAATGTGTTTTAGGTCACAATATTTTACCAGTGTCTTTAGTTTTTTTAATTGTAATATATAAGCTTTCATAATCATTGGCTTTAGATTTCAATATGGGAATCTTTCTCTTTTTCAATTGGTTAAAATCACTATAAAAAAAATATTAAATAGAAATAGAAATAGAAATACTAATAAAAACAATACCATCCATAAATTACATTGACATTTATGAACATATCATAACATTGCTATTTTCCTCATTATTCCTTGATAAAAACATTTCCATTACTAAGATAAATCATGGAATGAAAATAAAATAAAATAAAAAAATAACATGTCATTATTACAAACAGAATTGCAAATGAAATATATCCATTACTAATACTGGTCATTGAATCCATGGGTAATATTTAAGTTATAACATGATAGATGACCTTCCATCTTTTTGTCTCTCATTTCCTCTTATCCTTTCTTTTTATTCTACAGAAAATAGCACACAACACCCATGACTTTTTATCTTGTCACAAATTAGGCTCCTATAATCACAAATCCAATCATCTCAACAATTAGTCTGTCAATATCTATGTTCAACTTTATTTTATTTTTTAAAAGATTTTCCACATAAAGTAAGCAAAACTATCAATTTTTTATTGTAACCCATTTTATGAATGTTAGTTTTTTGGTATTTATATGTAGTATATGTAGTTCGTTTATGTATTTACTTGTTTTATAGCTTTTTTATATAGAAATTTATCGTATAAATGTATGATTTGTACATGTTAGGGTTTGTTTGAGATTTTAAAAATTATATTTGTTTGTCATTTGATGAAATTTTGTACAGATACTTGTTCAACCTTAAGAAAAAAATTAGAAACAAGACGCATGTTGAGGCTTCAATGTACAAGACTTATATTGTTAAAGGGATCTCAACATTTATCCTATATTATATTGAGCCTCACTTGATAATAAGAATTAATTGCATTCCAAGACATGATGGTAATGGGAAAGTGCTTTCAAATAAGCATTTGTTAATATTTTCCTATCGTAGATGACTTTTACCAAAAATCATAATAAGGGGAAGATACCTAATAGAAAATAAATCCAAACATGCATATAGTTATGCGTTATTTAACTATGATGAATTAAGACCTTTTATTTAGTAAATAAAATATCAACATGTTGTTATTTTAAACAATTTTTCACTTATACTCTAACATAAGATTGAATCTCAAATTTTTCAAAAACAAAATCAATAATTCACTATGGTACAAAACACATATAAGAACTACTTAATAGTTCTTATCTCTCGTAATACTTAATTTCATTACACCCTTCTCTTTAACCACTAATAATTTGTAATCATATAAGCACTACTTAATAATTTTTATTATTAAAAAAGGAATGGCAATGATAGTTTGAATTTACTATGTTCAGGTACTAAAAGAAAGGTCAAGTGTTATAACGAGTAATTCACCAATAAATGTCTTTCACATTGAAAAATATGGTCAAGGGAGAAAGACATAATAATGGAGGTTGTGTTAAGGAATCAACTTCTAATGAGTTTGAAGTTGATTATTATGGTAAGTGAGAAGAGATGGTTGATATGATAATGGAGGTTGTATTAAGGAATTAACTTCCAATGAGCTTGAAGTTGATTATTATGGTAAGTTAGAACAGATGGTTGAACTGTAATATCATAGCAAGCTTAATAAAATATTTTTATTCAAATTTTATTGTTATGATACCACTGATATAGGAATCATAGTAGATCTCCATCATAGTTTGGTCAAAATGAATGCAAAGGTTAGACTTCACAACATTGATAATATCTTTGTTTTTGCCAAACAATGATGACAAGTTGATTACATATACTCTCTTTTCTTTATAAATGATCATTTTAGGGTGGATTGTTTATCCATAATGAAAATAAAACCTAGGGGTCATGTTTAAATTGTTTAGGATGGCAATAATAAAGTAACTATAGGAGACAATGTTTTTTAAATTGATGAGTTAGTTCTACATAATGATTGCTCCATCTACCAACTTAGAAGAAAATTCAATATTTTATGTTGCTGAGAATATTTTTGATGTCAAAAAGCTAAATGATATATTAAGAATAATAGAAATATAGAAGTCGATGAAGATGGTGATATTAATGAGCATCAATTTAATGAAATTAAAGAAGAAGGAGATGTTTATGATTAAATTACAAAGCATCAATATATAATGAAATTGACTTTAATGTAATCTTTCTAGTTCTTCCTTTACAATGAACTATAACTAACTTTGATGGAACATTTATACAAATGGATTGTGATTTTTTTGAAAAAAAAGTTATTTTATACAAATGGAATTACCAACAAAGTATAAAATACTAACAATGATAACAATGATTAAGCCTCTCAAAAAGTTTTATAGAGTCAAAAACAATTACATGACCTTGCCACTAATAATTATAGATAAAATCATTGATGGACGAAGTCCCTTGGAAAGTTAAAAGTATTAGAAAAAATATTACATGACCTTGCCACTAAAAATTATAGATGAGATCATTGACAAACTATGTCCCTTAGAAATTTCTCGATAGATGAAAAAAATTACATGACCTTGCCACTAATAATTATAGACAAGATCACCAACGAATCAAGTCTCTCAGAAAGTTTCAAAGAGTTGGGAAAAAATTACATGCCCTTGCCATTAAAAATTATACATGGGATCATCAACAAATTATATCCCTCGAAAAGTCCTAAAGAGTTAGAAAAAAATAAATGACATTGCCACTAACATTTCCCAAAGAAATCATTAATGAGCTAAGTCCTATAAGAAGTTCTAGAAAATTGACAACAAGTTAAATAACCTTACAACTAAAAATTAAAAATTGAATTACTGATAAAATTCAATTTCATTGGAGAATTTTAAATGGGTTTGAAGAATTTAGGGTTTTATTGAAAAATATTTAGTTTTAATTACCAACAGAATTGCCAAAAAAGGTTAAAATTTAATAAATATTTAATTATTGATCAACAATTTTATTAATAAAAAGCCCTAATTAAAATAGCAAAATCTCTAATTTTAAAAGAAATCATTGTCTTTTTCTTTTTATCTCTTCTTTTTATGATCATGTCTCTTCATTTTCTTCCTTTCTTCTCTCTCTATCTTCCATCTCATTTTCTTTCCTTCTCCCTCCATCCTCAATGCCAACAAGTCTTCATTTGCTATGCCTCCATGCTAGATAAATCTCCTGCTCTTTTTTTTTTCATTGTTTGGTTTATATAGGTTTATAAAAAAAGAAAACAATAAAATTTACAATGATATTAAATATTCCCTTTTTATGCTTTAATTTTTTTTAATGAGGAAGAGGATGATTAGTGAGTAGTACAAATAAAAAAGTTGCTAGTCCTTCTAGTAGTGCTTTTGATGACCATAGAGCTATGCACCCTCTTAATGTGAGCTTATCAAGTGCATAGCCACTTCATAAAAAGGGTGTCCCTTTTGAGTAAGACATATACATTGTGAAGCATATTGCTCATTGAAAGCCCACCACCCATAACGTGTAAGTTTGTTTTCTTTTCTTGCACAATTAAAAAATAAACAATAATGGATAATTTTTTAATAATTAATTTCAATGAACGAATGGAATTTCATGTTTATAGATGTGTAGGCTACTCGCATGATAATATCAATGATGAAATCATCAATGAAAATGTCTTTATTTTAGTGGATTTAAGTTTCTAAAAATCCTTAATGAAACCTTCTAATTGGTACTTGGTTTAGAAAATTGAAGGCTAGTATATACATAAACAATTTTTTATTATTTCAATTCAATCAATTTTTCAATTTTATTGAACTATTTATTTTATAAAATTGACGTGCAAGAAAAAAATTATTTTAAAAAAGGTGGACAACATTGTTGGCATGAAGATGTGGGAGAATCATAAAGTTTTTAGGTAAGATTGAATTCAAAGTATTATATTAAAAAAAATGTTCAAATAGTATTTCACATTATCTTAACCGATAATTTATTTTCACCATATAAGTTGCATGATTTATAGTATAAGGCATAAAAGAAATCAAAGAAATATGCAAAAGAATGTGGTCTTTCAGGTTAGGACGACATGGTTGTGTTAAGAGATTTCAAACCTCTGCTTATCTTAAAGGCTATATGGACCCATATATCTATCACGTGATGTCTAAGTGTTTTATGATGCAATCATATTACATTATAGAGAATCAAAACAAGAAGATTTATTTTTCAATTTCCAAGCACAACTGAGGTTATGTGTATGGGTCGTAGTGTATTGATCATTGGTTCCTCACAATTGAGTTTAAGCTCCAAATCATAGACTGTTTAGGCAGTTGACATGATCAAAAAATTGATATCATCTCCCAAGTAGAGGAGTGTTGAATAAATAGTCCGACAAGAGCAAAGTCGAATCACAAAAAGGTTAATTGTATTAACTACAAATAAAGAAATAGATAATAACAGTAAAGGAGTTGAAGCGAGATTTGACATGTGATATTGATGTAAGGAATAAACAAGGATAAAATAATTATTATGGTTATGGGATCCACTAATGATATTTCAAACAAATATAGTATAAATTGTTTTTATTACTTAATTGAAAACCACACACGAAGGAGGTTCCAATCAGATTATAAATTGTTAACATGGTTACATTAGTTATCTTATTTGAATAATGTTAATATACTTAAATGTTGTTAAGTATGCATGATTATAACTTATGTTAACAAAAAATCAAGTTACTTTTATAGCACAGGTGTCGCTTATACCATGTGGTTGGGCTATGAAAATGTCAAGTATTTATTGTATTAAACGTTAATTCCTTGGGTTAGGATTATTATCTTCTTTTTTTTTACTTTTTTTATTTTTTTTCTTTTTCTTTTTCTTTTTTAATATATACACTTATAACACAATGCATCTTTAATCTATGTAATAAGTTTTCAGCTAATGACTCCTAAACTAGTTGGTCTTAGGGCATTAGATGTTTAGACACCCTTACGAGCTTAATAACTCAGGTTGCAGACACTGATATATAGATAGTGTAATATTTAATTCCTTTAGGCTTTTATCTTTAATTCATGTAACAAGCACTAAGCCAATATATCCCAAGTTAATTAACTTTAAGGTATTATGTGTTAAAACACCCTTTCGTGTTTAATTACTTAAGTTAGTGAGGCTACGAAACCAACCTTATCTATGTTTTTATTATCATTAATTTTCTTAACCTTGGTCAATATCGATCATACCATTAGATACATTTATAGAGTGCCAAGGAAAACCGATGTAGATCTCTTGAATTCTGTGTTTGATTTGAACTAAATTTAACCTATGATTTAAGAGACAATTGATTAGAAATTAAAAGTCCATTTTTATTAAAGGTTTTATATCATCATTTTGCACTTGAAGTATCAATAACTTCTTAACTAAAACATGTTTTATAATAACATATCTAATAATATAAGATACCTTTAATTTATGGTAAATATTTATGTTAAATGTAGGTCAAACACATAAATGAAAGCATTGATTGATGAGTTTAAGTATATTGAAATTTAAAGGATAAAGAGATGGTCAAACATAGAAAAGAGATGTTGGTGCAGTCCAAACTAGAACACTATTAGGTAATTAGGTCATATTTGAAGTTGTAGATCTCGAATTTAGGTCTAATTTATATTTATGGAAAGGTAAAACATAGGTTTACAACTTTTATGTGGAGATATGGTTTCAAAGAGGTCATTTTCAAGTCCAAATTGTATCAACAACGAAGAAGTCTGAATTTGTCCTGTAGCCTGAACATTGTTCAATGTTTTGCCCATATCTGGAATTCTAGAAGTTCAAATGACCTAATTTTTTTTTCTGAAAAGGGGAAACAATTTCCTATAACTTTTATGTTCAAGTGGTTCTAATTCTAGTTTAGGTCTAATTTATATTGATGGAAAGGTAAAACATAGGTTTACAACTTTTATGTGGAGATATGGTTTCAAAGAGGTCATTTTCAAGTCCAAATTGTATCAACAACGAAGAAGTCTGAATTTGTCCTGTAGCCTGAACATTGTTCAATGTTTTGCCCATATCTGGAATTCTAGAAGTTCAAATGACCTAATTTTTTTTTTCTGAAAAAGGGAAACAATTTCCTATAACTTTTATGTTCAAGTGGTTCTAATTCTAATTTAGGTCTAATTTATATTGATGGAAAGGTAAAACATAGGTTTACAACTTTTATGTGGAGATATGGTTTCAAAGAGGTCATTTTCAAGTCCAAATTGTATCAACAACAAAGAAGTCTGAATTTGTCCTGTAGCCTGAACATTGTTCAATGTTTTGCCCATATCTGGAATTCTAGAAGTTCAAATGACCTAATTTTTTTTTTCTGAAAAGGGGAAACAATTTCCTATAACTTTTATGTTCAAGTGGTTCTAATTCAAATGTTATCAGTGATATTTTGGGCTGACAAGAGAAGACAAGGATTGTCACCAAGCCAAGAGTTGGTCACCCACTCATCAATTAGCCTTCAAATTAATAGTTTCTAATTTTAGCCTATAAAAGGAGGCATTTTCCATGCATTAAGGTATATTGGTCTCTAGATCAAGATCTTGCTCTTGTTTTCTCTCTTTGTATTTTTGTAATGCTTAAGTTTTTATTTCATTAATATCTTGTTTATGCCTTTTATTTACTTAGTCAACTTTTATCTTATTTATGTTCTTATTTTATTTATTTGTTTGTTTATTTATTTCATTATTTTTAGTTAAGTTTATTATGTCGAGGTGAAAAGGTTATACTAATAGTGTAAGAATAAGTATAATGTAAACTTAACATAGACTTTAATGTTTGGTATTAACATGTTTTGTATTTGTTATCTTCTTCACTCTTTAATACTTTGCGTATTAAATGACTAATCTAGATTTATGTTGTATAACACTTGGCACAACAAATGCTTTGCACTTTCATAACTCATACTGTATGGTATAACTAACACCTAACCTATAGGAACTTGATTTGTTGTTAACATAAGTTATAATCATAAATGTCTGATGAGATTTACAAGTATTAGCATTAATCGAATAAGATAACTAATATGATTATGTTAATAATTTATTAATCTGATTGGAACCTCCTTTGTGTGTGGTTTCTAATTGAATAATGAGAGTTTATACTATACTTGTTTGACATACCATTAGTGGATCCTCTAATCTTGATATTTATTGTTATCATTGTTTAATCCTTATATTAATCTTTCATTTCAAAGTTCTCATCAACCTTTTCATCTTCTTCTTCTTCGTCTTCCTCTTTATAATTATTATTTGTATTATTATTATTATTACCATTACTACTACTACTACTATTAATATTTTTATTATTATTGTTACTATTGTTGTTATTATTGTTGTTATTGTATTATTGTTATCTATAATTTATCCAATTAACCTCCCTATGGTTCCGTCTCAGTCTTAGTGGGTGATTAGTACTTAAAAGTGTATTTTTCTCAAGGTTTTATGTCATCATTTTGCACTTGAAGTATTAATAACTCCTTAACTAAAGCATGTTTTATAATAATATATCTAATAATATAAAATACCTTTAATTTATGGTAAATGTTCATTTTAAATGCAGGCTTATCATATAAATGAAAGGATTGATTAATGAATTTAAGAACTGAAATTAGAAGGACAAAGAGATGGCCAAACTTAGAAAAGATATGTCAGTGCAATCTAAACCTGAACACTATTCAGTAATTGGATCATATCTAAAGTTGTAAATCTCATATTTAGGTCTACTTTATATGGATGAAAAGGTAAAACATAGGCCTACAACTTTTATATAGAGCCCAAGATCTAAAAAGGTCATTTTCAAGTCCAAATTGTTGCAACAACAAAGAAGCCCGAATCTGTCCTCTAGCCCGAGTTCTGTTTAGTATTTTAGCCATATCTAGAGTTCCAGAAGTCAAAATGAGATTGTTTTTTTACACATGAAAGCTGAGATAATTTCCTACAACTTTCATATTTCAAGTGGTTCTAATTTTGACGTTATCAATGATGTTTTGGGCAAACAAAAGAAGATAAGGATTATCATCAAGTCAAGAGTTGGCCACCTACTCATCAATTAGTCATCAAATCAATAGTTTCTAATTTTGGCCTATAAAAGGAGGCATTTACCATGTATTTAGGCATCTTGATGTCCAGATCAAGATCATGTTCTTGCTTTCTCTCTTTGTATTTTTTTGTAATGTTTATGCTTAGCTTTTATTAATATTAAGTTTCTGCCTTTCATTTTCTTTCATTTACTTAGTTAACTTTTATCTTATTTATATTCTTATTTTGTTTATCTATTTTTCTTTCTTTCATTATGTCTAGCTAAGTTTATTATGTCAAGGTGAAAAGGTTACACTAATTGTGTAAGAATAAATATGGTATAAACTTAATATGGACTTTAAGGTTTGATACTAACATGTTTTATATTTGTTATCTTATTCACTCTTTAATACTTTGCTTGTTAAATGACTAATCTTGATTTATGTTGGATAACAATTGGTACAACAAATGCTTGACACTTTCATAGCCTATACTGTATGGTATAACCAACACTTGAGCTATGAAAAGAACTTGATTTGTTGTTAATATAAGTTATAATCATGAATGCTTGATGAAATTTACAAGTATTAGTCTTAATTGAATAAGATGACTAATGTAATCATGTTAACAGTCTATAATCTGATTGGAACCTTTTTTGTGTGTGGTTTCCAATTAAATTATAAGAGTTTATACTATACTTGTTTGACATACCATTAGTGGATCCTCTAACCTTGACATTGTTTGTTATTATTATTTAATCCTTATGTTAATTTTTCATCTTAAAGTTCTCATCAACTTTTCTTTTTCTTCTTCTTCTTTTTCTTTATTGTTGTTGTTGTTGTTGCTATTTATAATTTATACAATTAACCTCCCTGTTTCGATCCCGGTTTTGTCGGGTTATTTATTACTTCAACCTCATGTATTTGGAAGAAGACATTAATCTTTTAGTCGTGTCAATAAACATAATGTTAATCTCTAAAACTGGATGATTTAGTCAATTTAAAAAAAAAAACTGACATAATTTTCGGGAGAAGAAAATTCAATCGAGTAAGTATATTCTTGCAAGAAAAAAAGGCTTTTATCATTGTTGTTCCTGCTTCCACACCTCGCCAGCGCTGCTGCTCTCACCATTTCAACCAAATAACACTAGCATTGTTAATGTTAGTTCCTCTATTGGAAAATTAAAAGATCTCGCTTGCCATCCCTGTACAAGTTGGAACAACCACTCCAAATGACGACCAAAACAACCCTTGAAAACACATTGAGCTCCCATAATCACTCATAAAAATACTATAAAGTCTCAACTATAACTTCCAACACCAAATTTGTTGTGATAAAAACCACACACACACGCACACTCTTTTATTATCTACTAATGAATTAGTGTTTACCACAAAGAGCTAGACAGGTTCTCTTTAAAAGAGAGATTGTTGCTAAAGATTGTTAAATGCCTTTGTTATAATTTTCTGAGAAACCAGTTGACCATCTCTTTATTATTGTTCTTTCTCGTAGGAAGTTTGGAATAAGATCTTGTTTAGGTGTTTTTTCTTGTTTTGCTTCCCTATATCAGTGGCTAGTTTTTTTTTTTTATATAGAGTTCATGGTTATGGAAAAAATGCAAACAATGTTATTATTTTAATTTTTAATTTTTATTCTTGGTTATTTTATAAAAATTTTATTTATTTTTAATTTAATTCTTATCCTTTTGATTTTGTTTTTGTTTTTTTAGCTTTTTGTTGGATTGATTTTTCTTTTCAATTTTAGCCTTAAATAAGAAATGTTTTGTATTTTTATTTCAATTTTGATCCTTGCTTTTTTTTATCCTTTTTAAATTGATTTTTCTTTTCAATTTCACCCTTTAATCAAAAATAAATTTTATTTTGTATTTTAATTTCGATCATCATTCTTTTAATTTTTATTTTTTATAATTGATTTTTTTAATTTTTTTCATTAAATATTTGATCAGGTATTTTAGACCTAATGACTTAGGTCATGAATTTAAAAAGTTAATGTCAGATAACATTATTTTTATATAAAAAAAATGTCTTGTGATTTTTATTATTTTTTTTACAAGGTTATCTTGATCTCATGATTTTGATCGCAAAATTGATGAGATAATCCAAATTAGTTCGATACTAATTATCAGGATTATAAATTTATCATGCTAACTTGGATTGACTCAATCTAATTATTTTTATTTTTATTACTAAATTTTATTCTTTCGTATTTAATGAGATGAAAAATAAGCTATATCTATCATTTATTCTCTTTAAAAAAATTAATAGGTTATCATACTTATTATTTTTTTAATTTGATCCATCTGATATTATTTTTTTATATAATTAAGATAAAACTAATTTATATAATCCATTCCTGTTTATGAATAGAGTTGCGGATATTTCTCTCTTTCTTTAAAATGTTTTTGCGGTATTTGAATATTAAAAAATAAAAAAATCGGGCTGACAGCTAGCAGCAAACCAATTACGACATTGGTTGAGTCCATCTTCGAAAGGTTGGAGTATATCTAGAAAAAGTAAAGATTCGAACCACAGACAAGTGATGGATTAAAAATTATACAGCACACGTATAGTTTGTTAGTCCTTAAAAATAACACATCTGTCGGTTGGTCAGGCACGTTATTTATCCACGTGTCGTGATTTTCTAATGATAGTTCTCCAAGAAAAACGAACAACTAATGTACATGCTCTCAAAACTCATCTTCGTTCAAGTGATGATGAAAGAGTCGGTTAACCCATCAATGTACGGACGTAGCTCCTCAACTCTTTCTCTTGTAGCCATATGAATATGATCAAATTAACATGATCGCGAGGTCCTACAAATTTGGACGGTGATGGCAGCGTGCGTATTTGCATAAGCAACAATTATTAATTAATAAATTACCAAATGATCTTTTTTTATCTGATATTTACTAACCCACGACATCAATTATATACTTCATTGATGAGTGTCTTTATCTTACATGTCGACAGGGAGCTCTTAAGGACCCGCTGAGCATCAAGGGAAGGTACCAAAACTATTTGTGCCCCAATTTTACTTTATTGTACACTTACATTTTTATCTAGTAAGAGATTCAAATGAGGCCATGCCACATGAGCTGTGGGACTTATTGACTAAGTATATATACACTATGCTTTCATGTTTCCATAAAGTTACAATAATATGATAATTATTATACTTTCAACATTATTGAATTAAAAAAAAATATTAAATCTCAAAGAGACAGGCTAGTAGTTAAAGAATTTTTTTTCCCTCTCTAATGCATGAGTTCAAATATTTTGTTCAACACAAATATCTTTCTAAACTCAGATATAACCAAAGCAAGAAGCAACCAGCATTCGCAAAAGAAAAAGAAAATGATTGATACGATAATTTTGTTAGATATAATTACAGTAACTAAATCCCATACACTTCACCTTAGTTAATTTTTGGCATTTTTTTCTGACTCCAAATAACGATTGAGATGATTAATTAATTAATTATATCGTCCCTTAATGTGTTGGAACAAACAATTAATTAATATTTGTCTGAAAAAAATAAAAATTATATCAATTAAAAAAATTATATTAATAAAAATTATTTTAAATAGTAATATTTTTATGTTATTGTACTAAAAAAAGAAATCAGAAATTAATTTGGATTGTTAAATTACCGTTAACAAGGGATACAGGCCACCTTTTTTTTCCCATGATAAATGTATTTTTAGATTATTTCTATGCATCAATCAAGACTACGTCTTTTTCTACGTTATTTTAAAAGCACATCCTCCACATTAACATGATGTTTTAGAAGATTTTAATAAAATTTCGTAGTTTGAACTTAATTAGAAAGTCAAAATAATGGAGCAAATTTTCTTAATTATCATGTATACTTGTTTAGATTTATTTTTTATTTATATGATCAACAAAGAATTTAACAACTTAAACTAGATTTTCCAAACTACTATTACTCTATTTAATAAAAAGCACCAACAAAGCATAACACCTTCGAAGGCTAAGAGATGTAGTTGGCAAATAATTATTTTTTTTCCAGTATTATCATTCTTGTGAATGGTTATACTTAAGACTCAACGAAACGGAAACTGAAACATTAGAATATAAAAACTGATCCTAAATTAATATTATTCTTTGGTGCCATGTCATAAGCAGACCATCAATGTCAAAATTGTAACTGCAAATTTGCAAAGAGATCCTGAATATTAAACAAGCTGAGCCCATACTTTAAGTTTACGAGTGAAAATTACGTAGTGGTCGATGTGACATGAATATTGTATTGGTTAGAGTCAATAATATGCTCTACGAACATTGGAGTTTAAAAAGGATCGATCAGCCTGGCCGCACAGGAAGCTATTTTGCCACCATCGTGGTCAAAGTTTCGAACTAGTACTAGCTAGTTGAAACCGTCTGTTGACAGTTTTCCTGTTTTAAATTACTTTCTTTTGCCATAAAGAAAGACAGATAGCGAGAATGAGAGACCAAAGGAGAGGAGGGATGCACTTAGTATTGTCTACAAGAGGGCTAAAATGGTTTAATAAAGGCTCGGAGATATTTGATGAGATTTAGGAGATTAATTCTCAGGGTTTATTATGTTATCTTGATTTACTTACTCATAGAAAAAAAATATTGCTTTCCTGATTCCAAACACTAAGATGATGCCAAAAGGGTGGCTGTATCCCTACTGTAGCTTGCAAAGTGCGAGGACTCATTAGACAAACATGCATGTGTTTTAACCTATCAAGCTGAGGCATTCCATGTTTAACGATCAAGGTTTTCACTTCAATATCGAGAAGAGGCATAAACTGAAGAATTCCGGTGATTAGTATCGGAAATGGAAAGTAAATCTAAATTACGAAGCAAATAATTGATTTAATTCACTATATATATCACTTATTAACATATGACGTATCCCTTTTTTTATTTATTTATGTTTCAGATAAAAGACAATAATAGCATACATTTTATTGATGTCAGAAGAACTCAGATAACCCATAAGAGTATGGCACCTCTTCTTCTTTTTTCTTCCTTGTATGAACCCTCCAATTCTTTTAGCAGTCCAGTTCTTTGGAGCTATGGAAGCAAAATCCAAAGAGAGGAGTTCAAATTTACACATCATAAGATATGCTCAGATCAACTCTCAACGATGTTGGAAAGTTGCAATATGCCAATTCTTTCATTGTGTAAATATCCTTTCAAAAGGTCTAAACGTTGCAGATTGAGTTTCTTATAACCTTTGTATTATACGTATAGGCTTTCACAATGGCATAAAACCGCATGCCGTCTCTGACTTGTTAAACCAATGTGCTCGGACAAATAAACTCGCAGCTATTATTCAACTTTGTGTTTATTTCGTATCAATTTAGAAGGGCAATTTGGTAATTGAAAGTAAATTGATAAAATAAAAATTTGTTGTTTCAAAGCTACCTCGCAAGAAGAAAAATTATCCAGACCTGCTATACTTCCTCTAAATGATCAGAGTCTCTCCTGTAACCGATCAGCTGACCAAGTCTATTATTGACTCCATCATTTATCTTCCTCTATTTTCTTAATCCTTCACTGTTTCCTTCCAGGCATGTAATAATGGATATTAGTCTCACGAGCAGTACAGGAAAGTCCGACCATATAGGATGCGATTCGGAGTATCTGCAGGACTCGAGCCATGTAAGGTCTTATACTTGTGCTTTCTGCAAGAGAGGCTTCTCAAATGCACAAGCATTGGGAGGCCACATGAATATCCATAGAAGAGATAGGGCAAAACTTAAACAAGCTTTCGACGAAAACTTTCTTTCTTTGGACATCACAAAGTCCACTGAGGAAATAAGTAGAGCACCTAAAACGCCATGTACTCTTCCAGTTGATCAACATGTTAGTTTTACTCTTAGAAATAAAGCTAGCGAAGAAGTTCAGCCACTACCCTTTATTGTTGAAGTGAAGGCAGGTACTGATGGCGATGAAGATAACAAGATGCAATTGAATCAAGCTACGTTGCAGGCGGGATTGGACCTGGAGCTTCGATTAGGGTCCGATCCACACGAATCATCTCCAAGGTCGAGTACCAGAGAATTCCTTTAATCTTAGTGAGCTGCAAGATGTTTGGGATCTGCTAGAGAGGTTTTTTTTCTTACCCTTTCATTTTTCTAAGAAATTTTATCAAGTACTCCACTTTTTTATCATAAAAACAAGGGAGGTTATGTTTCTTCTTCCTTTTCCATAAATTTCAACTGTTGTGTTGTAAGAGAAAAGGTTTAATATACTTCTTCTAAAGTTATTCACTCATGGCTCCATTCATTTAAAGCATCAAACTTTCTGTATATTCCACTTTGCGAATTAATTGCTGTTTTTATGACTTTCTTGGTAATTTATTTGTGCTATCGAACTTAATTTTGTTGCTGATAAAACTTATATCGCATATGAAATGAATGAAACAAGGATCAAAATATTTTTATAGAGCTACCAAGATAACTTTGTTGGTTCATATTCGAATCTTGGATAGTACCAAGAAATTTGTTGCCTACAATGACCAGAAAAAAATAAAATTGTTGTCAAATTAATCTGACAATTAATGGATTTTTAAATTCAATTTGCTTAGAGGCAATTAATACATGTGGTCATTCTGCACGCTCCACGAGATCCAAATTTCCCTATCAGATAGTGTTGAGTTTTTATTAAAAAAAAAGAAAAAAAAAAAGAAATGGTAGTTGCTGCTTCTTTCTGGTTTCTATATTTATGAAGTGCAATTGATGAGGCATTTTGTATCTTAAATTTAGAATTAATTTCTCAAATAAAATAGATTTTGAACATCGAACTAAATACATTGAAAAGACTGCATTATTAAAGCCAAAGCTTATACTTGAGTAGCAATGATCAATCGATCAGTAACGTAAGATAATTCATAGACTTTATCATAATCTCGTATCTAGATAGCAAGTATTCACTTTACTTCGACATAAGAAATGCTTCATATAAAAAAGAAAGTTGCAATTAACTAATAATGGCATAGTTTGCCACTCATTTTTTTTGGAGTTATATAATTTCTTCTTTTTTTTTTTACTTTCATTTGTAAATCATTCACTAGTCCCTACAAATCATTCTAAAATTAACTATGCTAATAGTTGTTTGCCCAATTTATCATGAGATAGTTGGAAAGTGGATGTAAGATCTTAAGAATTTTAACTTAACTTTTAAACTTTACCAGATGCTTGCTAAATGAATGATCAACACCCAAATTCATCTAAATTATCTCTTACTATATAGTATTCATTATTGTGGTAAGTACTTACAGTTTCTCTTGATCGAATTCGATGGACAATGAGTTTATCATCCAAAAACTGCAACTCAGTCCAATTTCTTGCATGCCTTTTAGCCTTGAATATTGCCACAAAAAGTTAGGGTTAGGGGTTTTCACATATAGTGAAAAATGCTTTTCTCATATGATTGAGAACCGAATAATTAAACTGTGTGCATATGCTGTATTGTAAGGTATAAGTATGTAGTTCTTATAAGAAAGAATTGCATTGTTGAAGTCTGTTAGCTGTACTATGCCTGTCATCATACGCCAGATGGTGGAGCGGATCTCACACATTACTTAAAACACCATAGAGAAACTGATTGGCGGGTAGGGGCTTTGTCAAATTTTATATCTACAATCTGATCACAATGAAATGAATCGAGACCTAGGGATCATAAGCATGTCATACACATAGGGATCGCGGACGTGCTTGGCATAACCATGAAAAATAAGATTAATTAACAAGTACATTGCACCAATTATCAAACTAAAGCATAGGAATGCGGGGAAAAATTAATAACAAGTTCGCTACTGGATTTCAGTTTGGGATACTTTTGATTTTGGTCTGGGAAAGTGAAGAGATTGAGATGTTAAAGTGGTTTTATTATGTAGATTGAAGAATGTGCACATGACCAAGAGTTGTGCTTTGATTAAATGCATGCTTCGATGTTTTTTCCTCGTGGTTAGCATAAAGCAGACCAAGTTTGATTAGGAATTAATGTATTTGGGAGTAGTAGTTAGCTTCGTATCGGCCTGCCCAGGGTTTGCTCTTCATAAAATCACACCCGAGATCTAATTTGATGGTGTATGATTTCGACTTATTAGGCTTTTTAGGACATACTGAAGGGGCTAATAGGTAATTAAAAATAAGATACAAGAAAAAAAAAATAGAGAAGAAAACAAAATAATACAAAAATAAAAAGCCAATAATAAAAGATAAAAAGTCAATAGATATAGATTAGAAAAATAACATTAAGACTGAAGGAGTTGATGCCTCACACTTCAAGTTTTTCTTTGGTGTTGTTATACCAATCTATAATACTTTTAGCCTTATAATTAAATTAGTTCTAGTAGTCGGGGAAAGCTTATCTACAAGCTTGAACCAATTAAGACACAATATAGAATTAAATAGAAGATCGCAGTTTCATCATTAAAAATAACTTTGTTCTTTGTAGGCCATATACTTAAGCTAATACAACAAAAAAGCATAGATCAAATCTTACGCTAAAGTTTTCCAAACACTAGAATGAGCCACTAAAATAATGGATCATCCACATAACAAGGAAGACAATTATTAATACCCGTTAATCCAAGAATTTCATCTATAATTTCCGCATTAATTTATAATGAAGAAAAAAATTATTTAAAATCTCAATCTCCTCTTCACAAAAAATACAAACAGCTTGATCAACTGAGATTATATTACATTAAAGTAAGAGTTTCTTAATGCATAATCTATTTTGAATAGCTAGCCAAAAAAAGGATTGAACCTTAAAAAGACCCTTTTTAGTCAGATTAAAGCCTTAAAAGTTCTAAGCTTTGGATTCACAATTTTATTAGTAAGTTACGAGCAAGTTTTAACTGTATCACCTTCATTTGTTGATGAAGATCAATTTTTTTTTTAAGTTGTTGTCTTTAACTGAAAGCTTTCTAGAGATGAAAGAAAATAGATGACTTGTTTAGTTTTTAAGAGAAACAATTATCTCCTCCAAGATAACTCACACTTCCAGTTGAGAGAATATAAAGTCATGAATAAGTAACTTTCATTAGAGAGCTATTAAACCAAATATCATGCTAGAACTAAATTAGAGTCTCATTTCTCACTATAAATTTACAGTTATTGGCTAAAGCTAGAGAGATAGAGTCTAATGAAGTCATAAATGTCCCTCCAGATACAAGAAAATCTTTTATAAAAAATAAAAATAAAAAAACCATTTTCAAACACCAACTTGAATTTATTGTATATCATTTTCTTCTATAGCTCATTACTAGGAAAATAGAGCCTCCAAATTCACTTCAAAAGCATTACTTTATTCTTGATTATCAATGACCCAATCCCAAGGTTACTCCTATTATTATCTTGAATAACAAAACTCCATTGAACTTTGCAAAAAAAAATTATTTTCACAATTCTTGACTATAAGAATTTATATTGAATGAAAATAAGCAAACAACACATACCGTTTGGTATAAGGAAGATAAACATGAAACACAAAGGAAAGGAGTTCAACACACTTTTCATAAGGCAAATACAACCCATTATACTTAATATTCTCGCTTTCTATGAAGTAAGTTTCTTTCGAAACATATCAATGGACTTGTTAGGTTTTTTAGGCTTCTCAATACTCAGATCGACAATCCTTATTCTAAAAAAATATTAGATCATATGATACTCACAAACTTCAATAAATGTGAGCTTTATTTAAGTTCATCATCATAACTTTGGATTTATATCCCACGTACCATGTCCGATATAAACCATGTCCTATGTACGTATAATTTTTAGCATTATGGCATAAACCATATCCAGAGGGTCCATCACATGTTATACTCTCATTGTTTTTACAAAATCTAAATAGTATTTTTGGTGATATAATTTTATTTATTGATTAATAATGAACTTTCATAAAAATTCACTAACTGGGATCAATGCGGATGATTCTCTAGTGTAAATTACAACCTAATCTATTTCACATAAAATGAAAAGGTAACATAATAAAATTAAGAGTTGTTATATAAAAATCCTTATATTTTCATTTTAGACGAGGTGACTTTAATCAAATGAATTATAATAAATTTACCTTTCTATCACTTATCTTCATTCAAAATTCTAAACGGTTTAGAAAGTACATTAAGAAGATCTTGAGGTCATTTTTCTTAGGTAATGATGATAAGGCTAGGAAAAATCATTATATTAGTTGAAAACATTTCTTAAAAAACACAAAGAGTAAGAAAGATAGAGGTTAAGGTATTTACTAATACTTGATAATAATAACATTCTTATCTAATGTTTGTGGAGGTTTGGCTCGGAAAAAATATTACAAATAGTTAATATTGATGTCAATGAATTTTTCTTGGAGATATGAGTCTAGTAAAAAACATATATATTTTTTTTCATAACAACAATTATGGACAGAGTATGTTGTTTTCCCATTGAAAACAACTAGGTGTGTCATCCTAACCTTTTAGACTTCTGTGTATTTAGAATTTTTTCTGAAGCTAGGCACACATGGCCTTCTTATGTATATTTATTGTTTTTTTTTGTGTTTTCTTACAAGAAAATTATTTAAATTAATTTATTTTAATAATATTTAAGTGATTCTTAAATTATGTCTTTATTTTTTATAAGAATAGGCATTTGTTATTGTAATATTATTAATTGCTTTATAAATAATTATGTATTGGCCTAATATTTAGACTTCTTAGAATGCTTGTTCTCATTAATATGGAATTAGAATAAAATACCAATTCTTTTATTATAATTGTTTTATATAATTTCCCAAATTTATCTTTCCTATTTTTTTTTCATGTTAGTATATAAAGAATGATCGATACATAATTTTATAATTTTTAATTGAAACCTTCTTTAACTATCATAATAAGTTTTCTACTTGAAAAACAATGTTTTTTATAATTTAAAAAAAAACATGTTTTTGTTAACAAAAATCATGAATAAGAAATTTTTGTTTTTGATTTAAAATATAAGTTTTTTACTTTTTTCACTTATGATTGCTATCACTTTTTATTCAATGAACTATGTTTCTAATTAAAAAAAACTATCAAAACAATAAAAAAAACTATATGAATCAAAAAAGAAAATTATGAAAACACATTTTTTCCTATAATTTTATTTATTATCTTTCCAGTGAATATCTATTTTTTATTTTATAATTAAATTAAAAATAAATTTCAAATAGTTACTCATTAAAGCACTCGAGTAACTATGATATTATATTTGAAAACTGAAAGAAAAAAAAGTACTACCATAATAGAAAAATAATTTAATTTGGCTTTATATAATTCAGTCATTTAAAAAATGTTATATTATTTCAAGCTAAACACTTACTATTTAATCTATAAAAGAGAGATAGTTATTATTAAAAAATAATAAAAATTATATTTTAAAATATCATCTAAGTATTTATTTTTTGAGTTAAGATGATTTTTGATATGTTTTCTAATACTAAACCCAATATAGGATATGCCATGAAGTACATGCACATATTCCATTTACTTTGCATGGAGATAAGTTTCATATTAGCATATTTGTAACAAATACTACAAGAGATGCTTCATTTAGCAAAAAACTATAATACATGTACTTTAATAAATAAAAAATTCATATAGGTACTAAAATAGAAATAATGATAAAGTACAAGTACTTTAAATGTTATCACCTCAAAGAAAATAAAAAATATTAAAATAATATCTTGATGGGGTTATCTTAATTTATCAAATTTTTAGTAAACATCACATGTCACCATACTAACGACATCCACTAAAGTACACTTCTTTGAAAAAACTTTGTTTTAGTCCCACATCTTCTCGACATTACTTAATTACATTTTTTTGTCATATTCTTTTAGTAGTGCAAGTCTAATGTGTATATTTTTATGCACCAAAATGATGTTACTTTGAATAACATTATTCTAAAAAAACTTAATGAACATTAACCTTTTATCTATTGTGATATTTACCCATTAAAATGACATCAATTTAAAGAAAAATTGATGAAAATGTTGATAAATATTAACAAAAAAAACCCGGTTGAGAATTTTTCTAAATATTTGAGATGAAATTGATAGAAATTACATATTTGAGACTCAATTAAAAATGTGAAATATATTTTGGACTAAATTGAGATTTTTTCCAATTCCTTTCCTCTTTCTTTAAGAATCCAATCGGAATATCACCTATAGTCCAAGGACTTCGTAGTAATAAAACCACCACCCTCTCGCTGATTGACACGAAGTGTAGAGACAAGCACCCAATGCTCCCATTATCCCATCCACATGTTAAACTTGGATATAATAGTTTTCTCGTTAAAAATAAATTTATAAGCTAACTTAATTACCATTTGTGTTTAGCTAACTTAATTACCACAACTTAGCTTACATAAATGCACTTCGTTAGTATCCTAATTTAAGGTTGAAATGCACTAAAAGTACTTTATAAAAAATAAGCTTCCAATCAAAAAAACATTTTAAAAATTAGTAGTGCTATAATTTCAAACACTACCTTAATAGTTTAAAATAATAATGTTTTTCCTAAAAAAAAAGTAAATAGCCTTTTACATAAAAAGTATAATGTCAATAATTGAAAAGGGGACATTTTTCAAAAATTAATATAGTTTTTTTAAAAAATTAGTAAAATAACATCATTTTAAAAAATTAACAAAATAATAATATATTTTCATCTTACCATGCTTCAAAAGAGTTACAAAGTGAAACTCCTATCATTTAGTCAAACTAGTGATCTAATTGGATTCAATTATATGAACGAGTTGGTCATTTTATATAAAAACTATAATTTAATAAAAAAATTTATTTAGATATTTTTTATGAGTCAAAACATATATTTTTATCCAACTTGCAAATTAAAAAATAAAATTTAATTAAAATATCAAGAAATTATAGTAGTTCTCCTCTATTTTCCAATGTTAATCAATGAGAACGAGGTTGTTTGTTTGCGTGCTCGTTTCTTCATTTTAAGTAACCATAGCAAAACAAATGTTTGATTATGTAGAAAGCACAATTTATTTTTTATGGATCCCATGATAATTCACGTTTGCAACACAATTTTGGCGAAGCAACTCCTGGTTGCTTTTCTTCAAATCGTGTTTTAGTGAATAGTGCAAGTGAATTGCACTGTTTACTTAAAACAATGAACAGTGTAATTCTGCAATTCAGTTATATTATTTGCATGAATTTTTTTAATGTGTTTATTTTTTGTACATTTAAAAAAAAAACTAGTTTGAACTGAATTAAATTTACTTGTGCTGTCATAGGAAAACATTCCCAAAAAACTAGTGCAGAGTGAATTAAATTCACTCGCACTACAATATCAAATCAATTATTTTCTAATAATATTTTATCTAAATTTATTCAAGCTTAAAAAATTATGAAAATTTTTGTTCTTATTGGATGAATTTTGTACGTAATGGAATCATAGATGAGTTAATAGAATAATAAAAAATATTTTATATAAAGTATTATTTATTTCATGATATAATAGTAATAGTTAAATCTACAATATTTAAATTAAAAACCATCAATATTAATATATATTTTTTAAAATTAGTTTATAATCTTAATTTCAAAAGCATTCTTAACCAAATATATTAAACTATTTTTTGTTAAACCTTAATTTTAACCATAGTTTTAATCAAACATCTATTTTTTCATATCAACCTCAACTAAAAATATTTTTTAAAATAACTTTTTTTAAATTATAACCACAATATCAACCACAATACTAAACACACTAGTTAGGCTTATAATAATGGGTGATTCTATGCAATCAGGTGTGTTTATCATAACTAAATAAGGATTTGCTCCAAACATGTTATGTAGATGGCCTAACATATATATATTTTTAACTAGTGGGACAGGCCTAGACTCAAAAGGAAGCATGGTGGCGCCAAACTAGACTAAAAGCTTTAAAGGGTTATAATTTTTTATCCAGCCGTTAAATCACACTTAAATTTTTACATAATTTTCTAGAAATTATTTTCTTTATAATAGACAATGCATCACTACACAGACTATCAAATCTTTAGATATCACAAATCTCATTGAGACCTTTAATTTTAGTAGCTTTGATATTTTTTTTGTAATTTTTTAAACTAATTAACTAATTTTATTAACTATTCAAACCAATCAATCGGTTAAAGCTAGATATTTAGAGTTTCATTTTATCACACTTCAAAAATATAATAATTATTAAATGTGAGTAATAACTAAATAACAATCAGTAATAAATATGAGGTAAGAAAATATTATTTCACTAAAAGTTTTTGCTCCTATATTGATTCACCAACTATTTTCATCTTGTGTGCTAATTTTCTAATTTATCCTGGGAAAAGATCTCGCGTGCCTAAATTACTGGAATTGACGTATTAACCCTGGGAAAGACAAATGTGCCTGCCACTTCTCTGTTTGTAAGGAAAAGAAAAAACTTTGAAAGATTCGTAGTGTTATTATCATGATCAACTAATTCATTGATTTTCACTTAAAAAAATCCCCTTTAAAAAGGAAACCATCAAGGCGACAAAAACTAAAGTACGTAATCTACTTTACATAAAACTCTTCCTTATTTTCTTCTTTATCAAAAATCAATATATCTCTCTCTGAAACTCTTATCTTCCAGGGGAAAAAATGTCATCTCCAACACCATCTATTCAAGATCCTTTCAAAGCATGGAAATTCTTGGTTTTGCCGACGCTGAAAGTCAGTGATGTCTTTTCTTTATTTCTAAAAGCAACCATAGCTATTTGCACCGTCGTTTCAATCTCCCTCGTGTTCTACTCCTTCCTCAATCAATCTCAATGGCAACCTTGCCCAGAATGCCACAAGAGTTTAATCTCTGATCACAGGAAGATAACAAAAGGTAATGTTTCTGGTCATTTCTATGAGAAGACAAATATTTCACAAATTTTATTCGGCATTGGTGGCTCCGCAAAGATGTGGAATAAACGCAGGCACTATACTGAGCTATGGTGGATGCCTAACATCACCCGTGGCTATGTCTGGCTCGACCAGAAACCTCCAGAGAATGTAACGTGGCCAGAAACCTCACCCGAGTACAAAGTCTCAGCCGACACGTCACGGTTCAAGTACACCTGCTCATATGGCTCTCGGTCAGCACTACGGATTGCCCGGATAGTGAAGGAGAGCTTTGAATTAGGAGAGGAAAATGTGAGATGGTTCGTGATGGGAGATGATGATACAGTATTTTTCATAGAGAATTTGGTAATGGTATTAGCAAAATATGATCATAATCAGATGTATTACATCGGCGGCAATTCGGAGAGTGTTGAGCAAGATGTGATACATTCATATACAATGGCATACGGTGGTGGTGGGTTTGCTATCAGTTATCCACTAGCAAAAGAACTCGTCAGGGTTTTGGATAGCTGTATTGATCGTTATGCGTCGTTATATGGCTCTGATCAGAAAATTCAGGGTTGCTTGAGTGAGATTGGAGTTCCTCTTACTAAAGAGCACGGATTCCATCAGGTTAGTTACTTCATTTTTTTTTTAATTTTCTCTCTCTAGAACCATACAATCCCGTGCTAATTGTAAATTTTGTTACAGATTGATTTTCCATACTTTTCTTTTTCCTTTAATTCTTATTGTTAAATTTTGTTACAAACTGATTTTCCATACGTTTCTTTTTTCCATTAATTCATATTGTTTTATCTTGCAATGGATGATGATTAATTCACAGGTTGATATTAGAGGAGATCCATATGGTTTACTGGCAGCGCACCCATTGGCGCCATTGGTGTCCTTACACCATCTAGACTACGTCCAGTCAATATTTCCAAAGCTGAACCGCATTGACTCAGTCAAGAAGTTAATATCTTCTTATAAAATGGATCCGGGTCGGGTTTTACAATATAGTTTTTGTTATGATTTGACGCGTAATTGGTCTGTTTCAGCATCTTGGGGTTACACCATACAGATACATCCTTCTTTGATGACGGCAAAGCAGTTGGAATCCGCGTTCAGAACGTTTCAGACGTGGAGGAGTTGGAGCAATGGACCATTCACATTTAACACCCGACCCATGAGTCAACATCCGTGTCTAAGACCAGTTGTGTATTTCTTGGATCGGGTTGAAATAGTCGGGGATGGTACATTGACCACGTATAAAAGGTCTGTGCAAGAGTTTGGTCAAGTTTGCGACCTACCGGAGTATGCTCCAGTTTTGGCCGTCAAGTTAGTGAATGTCACAACTTCTACATCGTTGAAACCTGACATTTGGAATTTGGTGAGCTACTTTTCTCTTTTAGCATTCCATGAAAAACTTTAAAACTGAAAACCCAAATCAAATGGCTTCCAATTTGTTTGCCTACAGAAGATTTAGTGGGCATGTTAGGTCAAATTTTTCTAGTCCGATAGCCTTAATTTAAGGTAGGAAAGTGATACCCTTAATTTAGTTGGGTAATGGTCGGAAGGCAATGACTGTCTCTCTCATTCTCGAAACAAATTTAACACCTTAGCAACCAGAGCAAAATCTAATTAGCTTTGCAACGTGGACCCCCTCTAAGGAATGTTGGACGCTCAAACGTTCAAACCACATGTCAATATTTTTTTATACGCCACTCATCAATTTATGCGCAATTGGTGCTAGAAATATGAAAAGATGTGTTGAATATTTTTGTATTGATGCATAGTAAACATCGGCTGTTTGATATCTTGGATGGATCTGTAAAACCATTAGTGTCTAACACGTTCGAAAAATAATTGAACTATAAGGCACCACGTAGACAGTGCTGCGAGGTAATCAAGGGAGAAGACGGGCTGAACAGCGTGGTGCAGGTCAACATTAGAGGGTGCAATCAGTTTGAGAGCGTGACTCCTCCATAGAGAACATGTCGGATGTTAACTCCAATTTTCACATCGAACTGACGCCCTTGCAAGAATGCCAACCACATACCATGATTATGGGAGATCAGAGACTATTAGCTCCAGCTCTCCATGTAAATATACTTTACATTTTATATTATTTGCTTCTTTTGTTGCTACCCTTTGGCATCTATAATGAACGACAGTTTTAATTCATAAACTTATTCTTCTGTTTTCTTAGTCTGGCACGACTTGAAGCATAATTTAATTTCGACAATCTATCTTGCAACCACGCTTTACCAAACTGTTATATATCTTACCTACTTGGAACGGCTATGAAGTAGATGGATTAATTCCTCTATGACATGCCTGCCTTGTGGGCTTTAAATAACAATCAATATATATACATATCCCGCAATCTGTTGGGGTTATAATTTTTTTTTTCTAAAAAAATATGAGGTGTAAAGTTACTTCTATATGTTTATTATATAAAAAAATTTAAATGCAAATTGAGAAGTTTATACATCTAATTAAATAAATTGATAATTATTCATGTAAATAAACTAAAAGAAATTATTAACAATAATCAAAAGAAAAATTAAAAAAAATTGAGAGATAAATATCAATCAAGAAATTCAATCACACAAAATTAGACATTCATCCAGATATATTTTATTGAACTTATTTATTTAAATTAATAAAAACTAAATTTACATCATAAAAAATACATGATCTAAAAGATACATATAGATAAAATTGAATGAATGAACTTGCATGCTAAAAACATATATTATGTAAGGTCAAACACTTCAGAAATATTATTTAAGATAATAAAAAATTAAATTTTTAACAAATTAAATATCAAAAAATAAAGTTTTAAAAAATAAATTATAAAAAAATAGTAAATTAAGGGGTAAAAATATTTTTACTGTTAAAAAAAAAACCTAGACATCCGTAAACAATTTTTTAATAACTAGTAAATTAGTGAAAAAGATCAAAGCGCCTCTAACCTCATGATTATTTTTTCCACTCAAGGATAAATAATTAATTTTACTATATTAATCCAAAATATAAACTATATACATAGATATAGTGAAAAACTCACTCCCATAATATTATGAATAATATAAAACTACAAAGTTGTTGTCTTGGGCTCAATACCATTTATGCGCATGATCATTTATGATGTTGAGCTTTTATTTTTATTTATTGGGGTAGTTTTTTTATTTTATTTATAATATAGGGCTTTTTAGCTGCTAGTTTTTGGGTGTGTTTAGTAATTAAAAATAAAAGTAACAGAAGCCCCCCCGGGGGGAGGCACCAGGATAAACAATTACAGAGAATTAAATTAAAAAAAAAAAAGAAAGAAGAAGCATAAGACCTTAGAGGTATGAAAGAAAAACTAAGATAAAATTATAAATATTATATACAAACACACTATTATTATACACAAACACGCGTATATGTTTTATCAAAATTAAAATATGTATATATTGTATTATATTATATTAAAAAAATCTAATTATTTTTAAACATATCTATATAATATAAATATATATTAATTAAATTTTGAATTTAATAATATTCATATCTCCTCTTCAAATAAGATAAATATCCTTAAGACACAATTATTTGGATTGTGTTGGAACCCATCGTAATTGTATTAAATTGCCATCACTTATCAAAACCATGAGAAGAGCAAGAGAATAAGACGCGACGACTCCGTTGAGCCAACTGGACCCAAGCGCTAATGGAGCTTGAAGAACCAATGGATGCTCAGAATAATGTCCCCAAACCTGAAACATATCGCAGCCTAGAAAAAATCAACCCGCAGCCGGAAAGATAAAGAGGCATGGTATTTGTTATGGCCAAGACAAAATCACCCCACAGCCGAGGAGATATATAGAGAGGCGAGATGAGCTACTTTGCAAGTCCATAATGTGGAGAGCCTTGATCCACAGTACCAACACAGTTGTTTTCTCACACATTTTAGATTTTCTGTTAATAATTAATGCAATCTAGAAAATGCCAACAATTTTATAAGAGTAGCAGGCTGAAGAAGACCTACAATTGAGTACCGATACTACATTTAAACATTAACCTAGTTGCAAGCCCGTACAGGATAAATAAACAATTGAGTACCTATACCAGAAGGGATTACTCCATTACCTATAATGTATTAACTCTCGTCCAGTTCAACTGGTTAGATTATATATTTATTTTAAAAAAATTATTGATTTTAATTTTACAAATCTTAAAACTATTAAAAATTTGCATGATTATTAATTTTAATATCCGTAAAATTAGTTAAAATATACACAAGCTAACTTAAACACCTAAATTAATAAAAAAAAGATTACATAACATTATTTATTATGATTTTTTTATATTATATATTTTAAAAATAAAAACTTATTATTATTTGTATCACATATAAAATAAAAAAATATAAATATTAATATAAATATAAATTACAACGGTCTTAAAAATACAAAATCATTGAAAAAATAACTATTATTTAAAAAAAATCAACTGAATAATTTAAAAAATAAGAGAGATGAGGTATTAAATTAAATTGAAATAAGAAATATATAATCTTAAAATACATAAAAGGGGGGTTATTAGCTAAAAATTTCACAAAAACTTTTAATTAAATAAAAAAGGAAGAAGAGGCTGGGAGAGGCTGGTCACTACTAGCCCTAACAAATTAAGCAGAGTGCTTGGTCAACTACCCCAACTAGGTTTAAATTTTATAAAATTCAATATAAACAAATGATTTTTTTTTCTTATTTTGTTACTTAGTTTCCGGCTACCTCATTTTAAGTAGTTGGAAACCCATTGGAAGGTTGGATTTTGGGGTTTCTAACCAAAAAAATCTATTTTTAACTAATTTTTCATCTTAAAACATTTAAAAAATACTTTACAAACCTCAATAAACCCATATAAAATAAAATTTAAAAATAACAATAATTAAACTTTTTTTATTAAGTGAAACATTTTGACTCCAAACTTGATTGTTTTGGTCCTTAGAATCATAATAACTAACAATTTTTTCTTTAATTAACCATCAAATCCAATTGGAAAATTAAAAATCTCAATCCTGACCATTTTCTAGTTTCAAGGGAACATATTTGTTTTTTCTCGCAATAACTTTCCGTATGGACGCCATAGCTATCAAATCTGGTGTGCCCCGAAAGCCTGGAGCATATTTCCAACCGAGTTTAATTTTGAATTCTCTATGATGATTGAAGGAACTTGGTGACTCAATCAAAATCTAATTAATTTTTCTTTTATTTTTTTATCTAAAATCATATTATTATTATTATTTTCGAATGAAGGTGGTTGTGGCTCTATAATGTTGATTCTTCCATGAAATGATTGATTTGGTCGGAATTGTGAATTAATTTGGTTGTTTTGGTTGAATTAAGGTGACTGGAATGAAGGGATGATCGCCTTTGTCATGTCAACATGGCCTCGTTGCTCACTAGAAAGATGTATTATGCTTTTTTATATATGGATTTATTTATTTTTCTTATTCACATGGAGGCGGATCCAAGTTCTTATATGGGTCATTGGTCCCTTGGGCTTAAATAATGATTCTAGCTGGTGGTTCCTTTTTGGACCGTTTAGCTCCTGCAAGTTTATTTTAGCCCAAATAATTAATTATTTGGATAGGTAAAAAGTTATATGGGATGAAAGTTTGGTAATACATAGATGCAAAAATCTTAAGATTTTTTTTCCTTTTTAAAATTTTAAGATTTTGAGGAGTTTGCCGGTTCATAATAATAATGACAATAACAAAAATAACTCCACCGCCATAGAAGAAACAAAAACATTAAAGAAGTTGATGTTAGTGATGTGCCTTCATAAAAAGAAAGTAACATGAATTAACCAATAAAAAGAAATGTAAAGAATTTGGAAGCAATTTGATGTGCTTTTCCTTCTTTCATGCATCATAGGAATATGGAATTGTAATATATATCATAAAAAGAAATAAAATGTTGATGTGCCTTCATTTTTCAACCCTATATTAATTTGGAAGCAATTAATTTAATATCTTGAAATTCTTTCTTCGGGATTATAGTATGGAATATATATGTTATATTACAGAAACACTTCTCTTTCATCAAAGCATAACCTTAAATACTCCAACATATGGCTAGAAAATTTATGATGTTAGTGATGTAACGTGCATAATTAAACCATGAGCCAAACTATAAATTTATAAAGTATATGTAATTTGCAGGTGCAATACACACAAGTATTTCTCACATTAAAGTCAAGAATTTTAAATTTTAACTAATATCAACCAATACCAAAATTAAAAATATCATCTTAATCTTTATTAATACTAGAATAAGTGATATTTATATCCATCAATATCAAAGTTAAAAATACTTTTAGTATTCATTGACACTAGAGTTAAGAATATTAACACTAGATTTAGACTAACTCTTAGCCTAGCATTCGCTAACGCTAAAGTTAGAAATATTAGATTATTTTTTTTCTTGCAACACTTATTAATGTCAAAGTATGAAATATTTTTAGTTGAATATTCATTGATTCTAGAGTTAGAAATATTACAAGTAAATCATCGATAACTTAGTACAACAAATCCTTAGCAATTTAAGGTAAAACCAATAATGCAATCAATCTTAGATATGGTGTTTTAGAAATGAAAGTATCTTCCTTTAATTTTAATCAGTCTCATACCATCAAATCTTTATTGATTAGTTAGGGTTCTTAGTAATTATAATATTAGATAATAATTCCTTAAACAAATTTCTTTCCTCTAAATACAAGATGTCAAATATTTCTTTTTTTTTTTCAAGGTCACCATGTTGGGAAGTGACAAAGGATAAAATATGCAATTTGATCATTGACAATGATAATTATAAAAACATGTTGTAAAAGTTAAGGTAATAAAGAAGTTGAGTACTCAAGATATAAAAACACCTCAAAACTTATAAATTGAAATGACTAAATTAAAATAGCATGGTAACGATGGATGAGTACTGTTTTATTTTATATAAACAAGATATTTTGATGGTGATTTGTATAATGTGATGTTTATAGATACATGTCATCTATTGTTAGATAAACTATGATAATATGATAAAAATATCATCCATGATAAATTATATAATACATGTACTCTTAATATAAAAAAGGAAGCATATAGTATTAGAGTCCAGAAAAGAAAGGGGTAGTTGTTGAGTTTACTGATTAAAATATATTGTTTTTATCCTGGTTTATGAAGAATGAAGTGTAAGAGATGAAGTAGATTATAGAAAATCAAAATGAGGTAAGAAAGGGCACGATGTGGAACAAGAACTTCAGGGATGAAAAATCCTACCTTGGTAACAATATCTCATTCCACTCACTGACAAAAGTTTGCAAAATTCCTCTATTTCTTTATCATTTTATTTCGGTTGATCCAAGCAAGTTTAATTTAAGAGACCCTGGGATTTAAGTAATAAGACTTCCTTCTTATATTCATTGAACAATTATGCCGACAAAATGTAAAAACCTATTGGTTTTTTTTTTTAAATCATGAAAAAAACTAACAAAACATTTTGATTTGGTTTTAAAAGTTTTCATAGTTAGATTTAATACCATCAATTTGTGATTTGGTAGCTAGATTTGATACGTAAGGAAATGGGCTATTATCAAATCCAAGATAGATCCAAAATGTATTGCGTCGAGCCACCTAGAGTTTAAGCCCGAACTTGGTCACAGGCATTTGGAAAAAGTCCTGAGCACTTCCGGTCAAGCTGAGAAAGAGTCAAGGAAGCCTGAGGCCCTGCGTCGTTAAAGTTGAGTGGAATCCAAGGTGCCTAAATGTTAGACGAGTATCGAGGTCTGCACACCTAATGATCTAGGGCGTCGGGAGTCGAATTGTGTCTGGTCCAATGCACCCAGTCTAGGGTTTTATATATATATATATATAAAAGAAAAGGTAATTAAGCCTAAGAAAGGCACAAACCACAGCCCATAAGGACAAAGGGAAACAAGTACATCATAACTCAACAGACCAAGCAAAATAAAAATCAACCAGGGTAGAATATTATTAGAGATCCATCTCTTGCTCGATTCTATCTCTTATCAACTACCACCAGTCTACTTCTTCTCGGAAATTAATAAAATCACAATATCAACCCAAACTTTAAAGAAGCCAAAAACATGAAAATCTCCATGGCGATCATAACATATACAAGTAACCCGAAAAAAGAATGGTTAAAACCAAGTCATCAGTTCATAATTTCTAGTAACACCTTGTTTTGCAATGGGCATCTGTCATGCTGTTACTCTCCCTTAAAATATATATGTGAATACTTTACCAGTCTCAAACCTGAAGAAAATCTAGATGCAAGGATGAAAAGCACATGGAATTTCTATGGTTTATTTGACTCTTTAATCATCCGGTTCATCACGTTGGAGGAATCAGATTCAATTATAATTCTCTTCCCTATACATTCTTCTCTAGTAGATGATAGTTCCAATGCTTTAATCACTGCAATTAGCTCTGCTTCATTGGAATATTTAATCCCTACTGGTGTAGATCTATACATACATTGTACGATGCCCTTATGATCTCGAAGGACACCCTCAATACCAGGATCACTAGGTTTTCTAGTGGAAGATCCATCCACATTCCATTTTAGCCATTGATTTACCCGTGAAGACCATATAATAAGAGGTCTAACACTTTTAAGATTAGTCCATCGAACCAACCCATCAGCAGATATAAGCGAATCTAGGACATTATATGAAAAAATAGAAAAAATAGCTATTAACCACGCATTAAGATAAGAAGAAACAAAGTATCATAATCTGGCCTCTTTTATATATATATAAGATCAGGTCATTACGAATGAGCTATAAAGACCATATAATCACAAAAAAAAAAAACATAAGTTATACCTTCCTTTAAAATTTTCTTTCAATCATAACTTTCTATTGGTAAAGAAAAGCTGATAAACTGCTTGGACAACACCCGGATAAAACCACCATGCATTCCACGAATCTAGACCAAATTTTTCTAATGGTTTTGACGATGAATAATGAGATGTTCCACGACTCTTCATATAGGAAACATATTGGACAAAATGCATCCTCAACTCCAATAATATCTTTTTTAGCTAGAACTCCTATGGTGTTGATTCTGTTAAGAATAGCCAACCAAAAAAAAATATCTACTTTAGGAGGGACTAAACCTTTTCATAGATTATTGAAAGAAAAAACAAGTATCATATTGAGGAGGAGATGATGCCAGCCCACACATGGACTTTGACAATATACATCCCAGTAGAGTTTGGCTTCTATTTCATTGTGACAAAAGGGTCACAATGAAATTACATTACAAATAAGAAATAAACTTAAAAATCCTAGCACTTTAGGCTCGAGCTGCTAAGTTCAAACCTAATATATAGTTGGAGCTTAAAGAACATGAGCTCAAGCATGATAGTCTTAGCCAATACTAAGTATAGATGCACAACCTAGACAATATGCTTGAGCTCATTTTATGATAAACACATGACTATCCTACTATGCATGTTGTCATGCCCAACAAGTGTTGAGTTGGGTATATAACACCTAAAATAGGGGTTAGGTACTCCAACATCTCTTTAGACTAAAACATGCACCCAAGCCTAAAATACTTGGGGTTGGAAGCGCTTTTATAGCTTAGTATGTTTGGGTTCAAATAATGCGCTTAAACTCATTTTTCACTCTAAATGGGCTCGATCTCAACACTTTTCAAGGATTTTTTTAGGATTCCATACGAGTTTTTTAGTATTTTATATTGATCTAATATATTATTTTAAGTAAAATACAACTCAAAATATTATAATGATAAAATTACACTTTAACCCCTCTTCTCTATAGAAAAAAAAGATTTATAAGCTATAAATATATTATGAATCCTTCAAGTCAAAGGTTCATAGTCTCTTCATTCTTAACATTTTTAGCATATATATTTTCAGAATCTATCTTTCTAAAATATCATTGTACCTTTTTTCTGTACAAACTTACTGACCCATCAGAGAGTCCCTATATTTATAACAAGGGACCTTTTGCAAGTGTTAACTACTAATTACCTAGTTTACCAGACACCACTTGGTACTACCACAACTACATATCACTAGATTTACAAGGTGTCATCTACTACTAGCATAATTATTGGTTATTTGGCTCACTGAACACGACCTGTTTTTAATTACTAACTTTTTAGGCTTTTTATATAAAGTCACCGGATACCATGATTACTTTTGTTTCTTTGAGTGCTTCATCTTGTAGGCACCATTTATGAGTGAGTTTCAATTTTCTTTTCATTAAAATTTGAAAATTATTTTTGCTTTAAATTATTTTTTTAGTGTTTTTAGATTGTTTTGATGTACTATTATCAAAAATAAATTATAAATTTTTTTTATTTAAATGCTTTTTTTGAGTAAAATATAAAATGAAGTGCAACCATGCTCTTCAATCTATTTTTTTACCTCAACTTTTCTTTACTTGATTAAAAGAAGAAATGCCATATATTGTGTTATGTTGCGGAAGAGGTGAGTTCTTTTTCTAGGTTTCATGGATATTTGTTTCTTTCTAAGATGAATTATAAATTATTATTATTGATTTTTCTATAATATATTTTTTAGAGGGTATATGAAGGTATTATAGTGATTGTTTTTTAAAGTATTTTTATTTGAAAATACATCAAAATAATATATTATTATTTTTTAAATTTTTTTATGTTAATGTATCAAAATGATTCCAAAATATTAAAAAATTAATTTTAAACAAAAAAAATAAAATTTCAAATTTTGCCGACCCTTGTTTATAACGCAACAGCAAAAGAAGGGATCAGTATCTTAGTTTTTGCGATGAGTTGGAATTGATTTATCTCACGCCTAGAGTGTATCCAGGGCAAATAGCTATTCACACCTAAAGCTAATGAAATTAGCGTTTTTTTGGAGGAGGAATTGGGCTCTTAAAGGNTTTTCACATCCATGTATAAAAATACTTAAGAAATTAGTTTTTTTAAACAAACTTCAAATTTAATTAAAAACATTATTCAACTACAACTTAAAACTATAGTTATTAAACTCAACTCAGGAATTCACTTGGTCAAAGAGTGGGGTCTTGGATTTTATGAGTCAACTTGCATCAACTTAGATCCATTCGAGTCAACCTAGAAAAATATAAAACAATAAAGTTTTAATATTTTATATGAAAAAATTAAGAAAAAATCTATGTAAATATAAACTATACATATTGTAAATAATAAAGTTTAAAAGAATATTTTACAAAGTTTTTAATTTCACATTAAAAAGATATTATGTTAAACTTTTAAGTTAAATATTTAAACTATTTTTTTTAATATAAAATATATGTACAAATGAGTTTTAAATCTCACATTAAAAATAAATAATTTTTTTTAAGTATAGAGTATATATATTAATTGATTTTAAATATCACATTTTTACTTGTAAATATAAAATATATATTAATAAATTTTAAATTTTATATTTAAAAAAAATACTAGATCTCATCCAGATCAATGATTAACCTGTTAGTTCAATTAGATTTAGCCCAATTATTATACTAGCAGATCTTTTAATAAACCTAAACTACTCTAGCCATCAGATTAATCCACCACACCAGTCTAATTTTAACAACCATGATCAAAGCAATGTCTAACTGCGAAATTTCACGGAAGAGTTGCCCAAATTGACTAGTTTTTTATATTGCCTTAAAATTAGGGTTGTGCTTTCAGTTCAACCTGAAATTTTGACAAGTTAGATTATCTCAACCATTGAATGCAAAGTTCTCCTCATTTTTTAGCTAATTGGCTCTATCATTAACTCTTGGATGGTGTGGATACTCCAATATACCTGACAAACATGAACAAGAAACTGGTGGGTAGAGACAAAGACAGTTGCAATGTTATTAGGATTGCCTTAATGGTACGTGTCTTGGTTAGCTTAGCAATAGCAGCCTCTCAAGATCTCAACTTCACTTTCTCTGGCTTCCGATCCACTAGTCTAAGCCTTGACGGCCTAGCTGAGTTAACCTCCAATGGCCTTTTGAGGCTAACCAATGAAACCTACAACAGAATGGGTCACGCCTTGTATCCAAACCCAGTAACCTTCAAGAACTCTATAAATAGCACTGCTTTCACCTTCTCTACTACCTTCGTTTTCGCTATCATACCTGAATATGCACATTTTGGTGGCCATGGTATTGCCTTTGTCATTGCACCCACAAGAGGTCTCCCAGGAGCTCTTCCAAACCAGAACCTTGGTCTATTTAGTAACACCAGCAATGGGAATCAGACCAACCATGTTGTTGCTGTGACACGATATACAGCACCGGGTTCAATGATATCGATGATAACCATGTTGGGATTGATATTAATGGTTTAGAGTCTGAACGATCTGCTTCAGCTGGATATTATTCTCAAATTAATGGTATGTTCACAAACTTGACACTAATTAGTGGCCATCCAATGCAAGTTTGGATAGAATATGATGGCATAGAGAAGCAAATGAATGTAACTATAGCTCCGATTGATGTTGATAAACCCAGTAGACCACTTTTGGCTTTGTCTCGTGATTTGTCGCCAATCTTGAACAGTAGCATGTATATCGGATTCTCATCATCCACCGGTTCTGTTTTCGCGTCCCAGTATGTGTTGTGTTGGAGCTTCAGGATGAATGGCCTAGCTGAAGCACTAAATATCTCTCGCCTTCCTAAGCTTCCTCGGGTAGGACCAAAGAAGACATCCAAATTCTTAACCATTGGACTGCCAGTGCTTTGTTTAAGTTTGGTTTTAGCAGCAGCCTCGAGTATATCTTATGCCATACGAAGGAGAAGGAAGTTTGCAGAAGTGCTAGAAGATTGGGAGCTTGACTATGGGCCTCACCGATTTAAATACAAGCATCTTTATACTGCCACCAAAGGATTTAGAGACGAGGAGCTGTTGGGTAGTGGTGGATTTGGCAGAGTCTACAGAGGTGTCTTGCCAACCTCTATGATTCAGATTGCAGTGAAAAGAGTGTCTCATGAATCAAGACAGGGGATGAGGGAATTTGTGGCGGAAATTGTCAGCATTGGTCTCCTTCGTCACCGGAATTTAGTCCCTCTCTTGGGGTACTGCCGGCGTAAAGGAGAGCTACTTTTGGTATATGACTACATGCCTAATGGAAGTCTAGACAAATACCTCTATGACCAGCCAACAATCGCCCTCAATTGGAGCCAAAGATTTAGAGTCATCAAAGGCGTAGCTTCAGCGCTGTTATATCTACATGAAGAATGAAGAATGGGAGCAGGTTGTGGTTCATAGAGATGTCAAGGCTAGTAATGTATTGCTAGATGGTGAATTGAATGGAAGATCAGGGGATTTTGGCCTTGCAAGATTGTATGACCATGGAACAGATCCTCAGACGACCCACGTTGTCGGAACTCTTGGGTATCTCGTGTTGAAGTAAACTCAATCCAGAAGGTCAAGGAAAGCAGCCACCAGCTGTTACCGCCCAGCCACCAACCGACCAGCCGCCAGCCACCGACTGTCGGCCGCTTTCACACCGTCGGTCACAAACCGCCTTCACACTTGAAAGTTGAATTTTCTTGTTTTGATTTCGTGTATAAATAGATAGCTAAGTTTATACAATTCTGTGTGGAGAGATTGAGAGAAACACTAGAGAGAAAGAGAGAAAAAGAGAGAGGTTGTTGTAAGCTTTTGTTTATGTAATTGTAAGCTTTGTTCTTGAAATAAAAGAGTGTGTTTTATCCCATCTGAGTGTTTCAAAGCCACCACAAGTGGTTTCTCCTACCAACAATTGGTATCAGAGCCTTGTTTGTCAGAAAACAGAGGTATTTTTGGAAAATATCCGAATTTTCAAAGTTGTCAAAAACAAGTTTTGATCATTCCAAAGTGTAGAGCTCATCCATACGAACTCAACGGTGCAAAAATCAGGTCAATCGGAGCACGGGGTGGACCACACTCTCCGTCTGAAGTTTCAGCACTGTAGCTCACGCGCCCCGAGGAAGAAGACGAGTGAGCCACACGCGCGCCATATTTGAGCCACGCCGAGCCGAGCCTCAAGCCAAGCCACAAGTCGAGCCGCGAGCTATATTTGAAGCCGTGCCGAGCTCCAAGCCATATTTCGGAGCCAAGCCAAGCTCCGAGCCATATTCTAAAGTCAAAGTCAAAAAAAGAATATTCCTTGGAATATTCCCGGTTCAACCTAGCAAACCACCCGAATTGGTTTTTGGACCGGTTCACCTCATTTTTGACCCGTTTTCTACAAAGTCAGACCGGTTCCCTACTATTTGGACCATTCCGGATCCATCTACGGTGTCGGTGTTGCCAAATTCAACTCCCACAAAGGTGATATAGTCATTTAAAGAGTAAAATGACTACAAAAAATGCACAAACACTCATCCCGAAGCAACCAAAGACAACTATGATAGTTGGTGCATCAGATTGAAGGCATTCCTTGGTTCACAAGAGTGTATAGACATTGTGCAATATGGTTATGATGAACCAGAGTCCAAAGAATCAGAAGATGCTTTACCAGAGGTACAGAAGCAAGTCCTCAAAGCCAATAGAAAGAAAGACAACAAAGCAAAGACCATCATTTATCAAGGTCTTGATGAAGCGACATTTGAAATCATTGCTTCCGCAGAAACATCAAAAGAAATATGGGAGGCTCTTCAACAAAAATACAAAGGTGCTGACAGAATAAAGAAGATTCGTCTCCAATCTTTGCGAGGTGAATTTGAATTGTTACAAATGAAGTCCTCAGAATCCATTTCTGATTATCACACAAGAATTATGGTGATAGTCAATCAGATGAGAAGAAATGGAGAAGCCCTTTCAGATGCTCGAATTACAGAGAAAATTTTGAGATCCCTAGATCCAAAATTTGATTTTGTTGTTGTTGCTATTGAAGAATCCAAAGAAGTGGACAAGTTAACAGTGGATGAACTTATGAGTTCTTTGCAAGCTCATGAGCAGAAGATTGTAAAAAGAAATGGAGATAAGGCAATTGAGCATGCCTTACAAGCAAAATTGTCTCTTAAAGACAAATATGAGCAAGGAAAGACTTCAACAAGTGGATACACCACTCGAGAAAGAAGTCAATAAACATGAGGAGGATTTCAGTGATTTCAAGGCAGAGGTTCTTGGAATACAGGTTTTAGAGGAAGAGGTGGTAGAAACACCACTAGAGGAGGTCGAGGACAACAAGCATTCACTCCTAGAGGAAGAGGAGGTGGTTACAATAACCATGACAAGAGGAATATTCAGTGTTATAATTGCAATCAATTTGGGCACTATAGCACTGAATGTCAAAAGAAAGCTCCACTGATACGTGAGCAAGTCAACTATGCAGAAGAGAATGTCAACAACAGAGGAGCAGCTGCATTATTTGTCCAACAAGGACTTGACAAGAATCAAGAGAATATTTGGTATCTTGATTCTGGAGCTAGCAATCACATGTGTGGCCAACGAGATTTATTTGGTGATCTAGATGAGACCATACAAGGTTTTGTCACCTTTGGAGATACGTCAAAAGTTCCATTCAAAGGTAAAGGCAACATCCCAATCAAGTTGAAGAATGGCGATCATAGCTACATCGCCGATGTCTACTATGTCCCAGCCATAAAGCAGAACTTGGTGAGCATAGGTCAACTTTTGGAGAGAGGCTATACACTTTACATGAAGAATTGTCATCTGACAATTACAGACTACAATGGGAGATTAATTGCCTATGTGAAAATGTCCAAGAATAGGATGTTTCCTTTAAACATCCAATATGATGCAGCAAAGTGTTTGAGTGCCATCACCAACAGTGAAGAATGGCTTTGGCACCTGAGGCTTGGACATCTGAATTTCACAAGTCTGAAGATGCTAGCAAGCAAAAAGATGGTCAAAGGTATGCCCCACATTGATCATCCAGAAGAAGTCTGTGAAAGTTGTGTCCTCAGCAAACATCACAGATCCAGTTTTGCCAAAGAAGTCAATTGGAAAGCAAAGAAGCCACTGGAGTTAGTGCACACAGATGTGTGTGGTCCTATAAAGCCTATGTCAACTGGACAGAATAGGTACTTCCTCACTTTCATTGATGATTTTAGCAGAAAGACATGGGTATATTTTTTGAAGAGGAAATCAGAAGTGTTCGATTGTTTTAAAGATTTTAAAGCAATTGTTGAGAAGCAAAGTGGCTACAAGATCAGAACCGTAAGATCTGATCAAGGTGGAGAATATACAGCAAATGACTTTGAAGCCTTTTGTACACAACAAGGCATCAGACATCAGACAACACCGGCTTATACACCACAGCTGAATGGTGTAGCTGAGAGGAAGAATCGAACAATTCTTGATATGGCAAGAAGTCTACTCAAAGCAAAGAAGCTGCCCAAGCAATACTGGGCTGAAGCTGTATCATGTGCAGTATATTTGCTGAACCGCTGCCCAACCAGAAGTTTGCAAGTTGTCACTCCACAAGAAGCATGGAGTGGTCACAAACCAAGTGTTACTCACCTTCGAGTCTTTGGTTGTGTGGCATATGCAAAGATCCCAGATGCAAGAAGGACTAAACTCGATGATAAAAGTGAGAAATGCATCTTTGTCGGATATGGTGAGAGAAGAATGGGATACAAGCTGTATAATCCCATCACCAAGAAGGTAATTATGAGTAGAGATGTTATCTTTGAAGAAGATAAAACTTGGCAATGGAATGATGACCAAGAAGCAGTTAAATGGATCAGCACTGATTTGATCCTTGAAGATGAAGAAGTACCAACAGTACTTGCAGAAGGTCCAATAGTACCAGAAGATGAGCCACAAAGTCCGGTACACAGATTTCCTGTATTCAACAGGAGAAACACGCCAGAATCATCATCAATACCATCATTACCAGAACCATCATCAGCATCCTCATCAGAAGGACCAAGAAGGATGAGAAATCTAGAAGAGCTGTATGACGCCACTCAAGTAATGGAAGATACAACTCTATTTTGTTTTTTTGCAGATAGTGACCCACTTAGCTTCAATGAAGCTATCACAGAAGAGAAGTGGATAAAAGCAATGGATGAAGAAATACATGCCATTGAGAAGAATGATACCTGGAAGCTGACTTATCTACCAGAAAACAAGAAAGCAATAGGTGTCAAATGGGTCTATAAGACAAAGAAGAATGCAAAAGGAGAAGTGCAAAGATACAAAGCAAGATTAGTGGCGAAAGGCTACAAACAGAGAGAAGGCATTGACTATGGAGAAGTGTTTGCTCCAGTAGCCCGGTTAGAGACAATCAGACTGATGATCTCATTAGCAGCACAACATAGATGGAAGATCTATCAACTTGATGTGAAGTCAGCATTTCTGAATGGCTTCCTAGAAGAAGAGATTTATGTTGAACAACCACTTGGATACATTGATGCTGAAAATGAAGGCAAAGTATACAAGTTGAAGAAAGCCCTCTACGGTTTGAAGCAAGCTCCGCGTGCTTGGAATACCAGAATTGACAGGTATTTTCAAGATAATGGATTTGAAAAATGTCCATATGAACACGCAATTTATGTGAAGAAAGAAGCAGATGGCAGCATATTATTTGTGTGCCTATATGTTGATGACTTGATATTCACCGGCAACAATCCTACCATGTTCGAAGACTTCAAGAAAAGCATGGTACAAGAGTTTGAGATGACAGACATTGGTCTGATGGCACATTTTCTTGGCTTGGAAGTGGTGCAGAAAGAAGAAGGGATTTTTGTATCCCAAAGAAGTTATGCCAAAGATATTCTTGAAAGGTTCAAGATGGAAAGTTGCAATCCGGTATCAACTCCAGTTGAGAATGGAGTGGAATTGAGGAAAAGTAAAGTTGGAAATGTTGATCCAACTTACTTCAAAAGCTTAGTAGGAAGCTTAAGGTACTTGACATGTACCAGACCAGATATACTCTACGGAGTCGGACTGATCAGCAGATATATGGAGAAGCCAGACCAGTCTCATTTGAATGCAGCCAAGAGAATTCTTCGCTACATCAAAGGCACAATAAATGAAGGTATGTTTTATACCTCAAGTACAAATTTCAATCTTACTAGCTACTCGGATAGTAATTGGGGTAGAGATCTGGATGAAAGAAAAAGTACAACAGGTTTTGTATTTTTCGTGGGAGATACATCTTTCACATGGTCATCCAAGAAGCAATCAATTGTCACGTTATCAAGTTGTGAAGCTGAGTATGTTGCTGCTAACTCAGCTGTATGCCATTTAATATGGTTAAGGAATTTGCTGAAGTTTTTGGGATTTCCTCAAGAAAATCCTACAGAGATTTATATCGATAATCGATCAGCGATTGCATTGGCAAAGAACCCGGTGTATCATGAAAGAAGTAAACATATTGATACACGTCATCATTTTATCCGAGAGCATGTAAAGAACAAAGAAGTCGAGCTGATATCCTGCAAGACAGATGATCAAGTTGCAGATATTTTTACCAAGCCATTGAAGAGAGAAGTATTTATCAGATTGAAATTCATGCTTGGAATAACATCCCTCGATTGAGTTTAAAAGGAAGATTTGTTGAAGTAAACTCAATCCAGAAGGTCAAGGAAAGCAGCCACCAGCTGTCACCGCCCAGCCACCAGCCGACCAGCCGCCAGCCACCGACCGTCGGCCGCTTTCACACCGTCGGTCACAAACCGCCTTCACACTTGAAAGTTGAATTTTCTTGTTTTGATTTCGTGTATAAATAGATAGCTAAGTTTATACAATTCTGTGTGGAGAGATTGAGAGAAACACTAGAGAGAAAGAGAGAAAAAGAGAGAGGTTGTTGTAAGCTTTTGTTTATGTAATTGTAAGCTTTGTTCTTGAAATAAAAGAGTGTGTTTTATCCCATCTGAGTGTTTCAAAGCCACCACAAGTGGTTTCTCCCACCAACATCTCGCACCTGAACATGCACGAACTGGAAAGGCCACGACAAGCACTGATGTGTTCGCTTTTGGGGCCTTCTTGGTTGAGGTTGCTTCTGGTAGAAGGCCAATACAGCCAACTGAGGATATAATCTTGGTTGATTGGGTGTTTATTCGATGGCTTGGAGGTGAAATTCTGGAGGCAAGGGATCCCAATTTGGGTACAGAATATAATATTGCAGAGGAAATGGAATTGGTATTGAAACTTGGTTTGTTGTGCTCTCATTCTGAGCCTGCAGCGAGGCCAAGGATGCGCCAAGTAGTGCAGTTCTTAGAAGGGGATGTTTCTCTGCCTGACATTTCACCACTTCGTCTTTCTGCAAGTGGCCTAACATTTTCACATCGTGAAGGTTTCGATGAGTCTGCCAATTCTTATCCTTCTTCTATGGACAAGGCATTTGCACATTCGTCCTCGGTTGCAGAGTCCCTCCTTTCAGGTGGCCGTTAATTCTTACTTTTCTTCAAGGACCTTATCAAGAACTCATGTAAGATCTATTTGGTGAATCAGAGGAGTTCCTGTATCCAATACTTACTTTATGAGTGGTTTTTTTATTAAAAAATTAATGTAGTAAACTGCCTGTTGGAGATGTACATGAAAGACCACCTGCAAACAATGAAGCAAATTAAGTAAAATGCATAACACTGTATCTCTCCCTTTCGTTTATGTTGATGTATCACATAAGAAAGCAAACATAGTAACAAATCATGAAGCAGGAGGTAATGTTTAAAAGACATTCATAGTTATAGTTAGTAGTACAGCAAGTTATCTGAATTAATCTGCCAACAACCAAGACTCTGTCTGTTAAAGAACCGATTCAAGTTGGTTCTTGGCCATTGGCGAATAGTACTTTATTATTTTTTCTGTGATGAAATATTTAGTAATAAAATTTCAAATTAAATTTTGTGATGTGACGTTATTCGACATAATTTTGTGTTGTTTGTTCATCTATCTTCCTTGTGTTGCTTGCATTTGCATCAATACTTGGTGGAAATTATAAAGGTTTTTAATTTTTTTGCTGCTCTTTTTTCTTCTATGGATGTGGTTTTATTTGTTTGGAACTTGAAATTGAAGAATTATTGATTTGAGATGCTCAAATACAAAATTTTGCTATTAATGTGGAATTTCAGGTGCTTTTGAAATTCCTACTTGGAAGCGGGAATCCATTCTGATACATACAGAAACTTCAGAGATGAAAAATCCCTCCTTGATAACAATATCCCATTCCACTCACTGACAAAAGTTTGCAAGATTCCTCTATTTCTTTATCATTTTCTTTCGGCTGATCCAAGCAAGTTCGGTTTAAGAGACCCTGAGATTTAAGAAACAAGACTTCCTTCTTATAATCATTGAACAATTATGCCAACAATTTTGGACCCCATAAATTTTATGCCCTATTCAAAGGCAACCCATAGTGAATGACATGAAAAGTGAATAAAATGATATCACGCAACATTCACAGGCAAATTGACGTACCTATTACAAACACAATGCAAACCACATAGCCAATCCAAGATAGACTTATAGACTCGGTACATTCTCAATTAACACAAAAGCAAGATTAACCAATTCTAGGAGCTCTCTCGATTTTGCCGAATGAGTCAACGTGTAATCGTACTCTATTCTGTCGAAAATCCATGGTCACAAAGCAATCAGGTTGAACAACTTGAATTTGAGCGCCTGGCTTCTCCTCCTTTATCTTTCTTTCCGCTTCTTCCGCTGTTAAGCCAACCAGCTCAGGCCATGTTGTTTTTGCAGCAGGATTTGACCCCAGCCCGTGCATTCTTAAAACTTGTCCAAACCGAAGCATTCATAAATGGAACATATAGATGTCATAATCGTGTGTAAGGAAAAAAAAAGAAAAAAAAAGTTAAAACATTCTATATTTGTTAGCAAACTAAAAATATTACTGCTAGGAAACTAATGTTTGAGATTATCCTAATATAATGGTTTTGAATTACTGATAGAATCTTAGGTACGGATATCATCCTTTCCCCTTGTTTTTCGAGAGAAACTATAATTGTTAAAATCAGGACCCGAATGGTCGGATCATATAAAATTAAGAACCTTCAAGTCCTCGATGGAATAATATTTTTGGATCTCTGCCTTCGATCGTGATGGTTCTTCTTACAAACAACAAAACATCAAAAAAATGATTTTTCTTTATACTTACTTGGCAAGGGTGGCACTGCTTGTTCCGCAGGTGGTTCTTGAGGGGGCTTGATCTGTTGATTTTCTTCGGTCATAGCAAAGCTCTGAACAAGAGGGGACAGCTGGTCTCCTTGTATTTGAGATGTAAAAAAGAGTGCCGGTGAAATGAAAGCAGCATACCAATTTATAGATCACACAACAAGGTTTCACTATTTCACTTTCTAGATGCAATTGAACACTCGGTTTTCCCGACATAAATTTGAGCAGAACAAACAAAGGCACTATATTCTCCCATTTGGTGTAAAGTCCGCCTAAAACATTTGTAAGCAAAAATATGACAAGAGGTAACTACAAGTAAATCTCCCAACTGTACAGGGTTAGTTTCAGTTAGGACTCAAAGTTTAAAATTGATCTATTTTGCCCTGAACTATTAAGCATTATCCTCTTTGTCTCCCTAATCAGCACGCCTTGAAAGCAATCAACAAAATTAGTATATTACGCGAGTCTTTTGTAGTTCCCTATTTTGCATCGACATCTATTTGTAATTCAACCTTAATTTCTTGCCACAACAAAGATAAAAATGATTGAACAAGCTCGATTTTTTTTTGTTTTTTGCAAAGACTTATAATTATAATTAGGTTTTATACTTTGTTTGTTAGGAGGGTTGAAGGATGGATCAGAGGGGAGGGACTAGTAAGGAAGCATTTAGTATCATTTGGCAAAAAGGATAAAGACATAAAAAAAGGATTGGAAGGTTCCTTCAATCCTTCCTAGCCTATAATTTTCAATCCTTTTAATTTGGGTAGATTGACTCTTATCCTTTCATTCATTTATAATTTATGTGCTTGATATTAGCTTTTTACTGCAACTTTTTTTAGCCATTTTAGTTTTAAGAGGCTAATTTAAGATAAAATAAAGAATTAATGCCTTTTGTTTTATTTTTTCAACTTTTGAAAACAAAATGTAAAAACCTATTCGTTTTTGTTTTTACAAAAATCACAAAAAAAAGTCACAATACATTTTGATTTGGTTTTAAAAGTTTTCATAGTTGGATGTTGTACCTTCAACTTATGATTTGGTAGCAAGACTGGTTTCATACGTAAGGAAATGGGCTACTATCAAGTCCCAGATAGATCTAAAATGTATTGTGTCGAGACACTTAAAGTTTAAGCCCGAACTTGGTCAGAGGCATCTGGAAAAAGTCTTATGCACTTATGGTCAAGCCTAGAAAGAGTATAGGAAGCCTGAGTAGTTAAAGTTGAGCGGAGTCCAAGGTGTCTAAATGTTAGACGGGAATTGAGTTCTCGACACCTAATGATCTACCAAGGAAATCTGATAAATTGCTAGGATAAACACCGGGAAAAACCTTACTATTTACTACTAGAAAATTAATAAATATAAATATAAATATTAAGAAAATATTTTTATTAATAAATTACTAATGAATTTTATAGATGAAAATATTCTCTTAATATTTACTGAGAGAATTACAGTGAAAATAAAATTAAATAAAAAAATAATAACATGTCATTTTTACCAATAGAATTATCAATGGAATTAATTCCATTGGTAAAATTATTTGTAAACTATGAACACTATTTTTCATGTCACTTACAAAGAGAATTACAGACAAAAAAATTTCATTGGTATTTTATAGAGAACTCTGGAACTATTCAATTTCCAATTGCATTGTTAATAACTGTTCTTTATAGACAAAATCACCGATGGATTGAAAAGTTGTTAGTGTTATTTTAAGGTTTTTTTAAAAAATTTAGCTTAAATTAAATATTATAGATAAAATCAGTGACAGATTGAAAAGTCATCGATAATATTTGACAGTTTCTAAATTTTTTTATTAAATTCAAAATTTAAATTAAATACTACAAAAAGAAACCGATGAAATGATTAAAAATATTAATATTTAATTATCAATCGATAAAATACCATAATAAAAAGTCTAGTATCTCTAATTTCACAATAAACCCATCTCATTTCTTCTTCTTCCTCTTCTTCTTCTTTTTCTTCTTAACACGATCAAAAGATTTGATATCTTATCCTAAGTGTAGGAGTGTAGGAGTAATAACTAACCTAGTAAGACCAAGGTCGAACCATAGAAAGGGGAACTGTATAAACTAGAAATAAAAAAATAGATAATAACAGAAAAGGAGTTGAAGAGAGCTTTGAGATGTTATATTGATATAAGGATTAAATAAGTATAAAATAATTATCAAGGTTATAAGATCCACTAATGGAATTTTAAATAAGTATAATATAAACTCTTTTTATTACTTAACTGGAAACTACACACAAAGAAGATTCCAATTGGATTACAAGTTATTAGCATGATTATATTAGTTATCTTATTCGAATAATGTTAATACTTGTAAATGTTGTCAGGTATTCGTGATGATAACTTATGTTAACAACAAATTAAGTTCCTTTCATAGCATAAGTGTCGCTTATATCATACGATTGGACTATGAAATTGTAAAGTATTTGTTGTACTAAGGGTTTTACAATATAAATCTAAATTAATCATTTAACAAGCAAAGTATTAAAAATAAATAAAATAATAAATACAAAACATTTTATTATCAAACATTATAGTTCATATTGAGTTTATACTATACTTATTCTTACACTATTAGTGTAATCTTTTCACCTGGACATAATAAAATTAACTAAACATAATGAAAGAAAGAAACATAAATACAAGATAAGAATATAAATAGAATATAAGTTAACTAAGTAAAGAAAAGTAAATAAAAGTATAAACAAGAGATTAATATACGCAAAACTTAAGCATTACAAAAATATAAAGAGAGAGTATAAGAACATGATCTCGATTTGAAAACCAAGATGTCTAAATACATAGAAAATATCTTCTTTTATAGGCTAAAATTTAGAAGTATTGATTTGATAACTAATTAATGAGTGGGTGTCCACCTATTAACATTGGTAACAATCCTTATCTTCTTGTATACAGAAAACATCATTACTAACATTAAAATTTAAACAGATAGTATTTATGAAAGTTCTAAAAAATTACATGAAATGTCATTACTAACATAAAAAACAAGAATAAAGTCATTTGAACTTCTAGAACTCGATATATGAGCTAAACACTAAATAGTATCTAGATTGTAGGATAGATTTGAACTTCTCTATTGTTGCTACAATTTAAACTTGAAAATAACCTTTTTGAATCTTGGATTCTCATGAAAATTTTAGGCCTATGTCTTAGCTTTCAATACATATAAATTAGACCTAAATTCAAGTTCTATAACTTCAGTTATGATCCAATAACCGAATAATATTCCAATTTGAAAAGAACCATCATTTTTTAAAATTTAGCCTTCTCTTTGTCTCTTCAATTTCAATAGTTAAACTCAGATTTATGTGATAGGCTTGTATTTAAAATGAATATTTACCATAAATTAAAGGTATCTTATATTATCAGACTTGTTATTATAAAACATGTTCTAGTTAAGGAGTTATTGTACTTTCACTATAAAATGATGACATAAAATCTTGATAAAAATGCACTTTTAAGTACTAGTCACTTATCTTCTCTCCTCAACTCCTTCTCATCTCCATGCTCACGAATGTCTTCTTCTCCTTTCTTATTTTTTTCTTCTCAATTCTTTTTAATTAATATACTTTGTGATTTTTTTACTCCTTAGCTTCACTTGCAACTATATTAAAGTAAAAAAAAAATCTTTTTTTTTCGTGTTTTTTTCACTATATTTGTTTTCTATTTTATTTTTAATTGTTTTTTCTTAATAATTGTATGAATGTTGTTGTAGGATTTGTTTTTTTATATGAGATCATTTTTTAGTTGATTTATTTATAGAATTTCTAAAAAAGTTTTAGTTAAATTTATTTTTTCATGTTATTTATTTGTTGTGAATTTGTTTGAGTTGATTTTCTTCTCTCTTTTTTTCCAAGCATTTTGAGTATTATAGAATTTTGATTAATATTACTTTAATTATTTTATACTTTTGTAAAATAGATTTTTTTAATATTTTTAAATAATTATCGATAGAATTACATACAGTATTTTTTCAAGGGAATTACAAACGGAATGAAGTGGATAATTTTTTTTGCTTCCTTTTTCTATTAGTAAATTTATCGGTAATAATATTTTTTTATTACCAACAGACAAAAAATTATCGACAAATGATTTGCCAATGGGAATTTTCATCGGTGATTTCGCTGGTAAATTAATTATCAATAGAATAGTAGTGCAAATACCAATGAAAAATTCTCTCAGTAAATTTAAAGATTGTGGTAGTAATTTCATGAATATACACCAAATTTTCTACTAGTTTTGATAATGAATAAAGAGATGTTACATTAACTCTTCATATCAAAGCTCAATCATGCTAAATTTGAAAAATTGAAACTTTTTGAAAAGGTTTTGTGAGACTCATGCAAAAAATATATATGTCCAAGCTTTTGTTAGGCAAAAACTTGTAGAACAATATCGTTTCATCTCTTTAAATACAGCATGCAATAAGCCTCACTAGATTCTAGTTTTGAACAAAACATCTTTTACTTCATTTTTTAACTCATCAGGTCCTTGTCTTAAACTTTTGGAGAGCCTTTTGACAGCTATTTCTTATCCATGAATGTTCCATTGAAATAATGACTCAACATCCTAAGAAGATCTTGTATTGTATTTCTTAAAGAATTTTTTCTTATCACTTAATTTTTTTAAGAAAAAAGCATGGTTTTTTTTTTAGTTTGTTTTTTATAGAGTTGTTATAGTATTACAACCAAGGTTGTGAATTTTATAGATTAACATGAGTTATTTTTAATTGTTTTTTTTATTTTTGTTCTTTTCAATTTTATAGTTCAACAATAGCTTGGCTAAGAACCAATCTTCAAGTTTTATTTATTTATTTATTTTCTATGTGATAATCTCATTCTCATGACTTTGATAGTAGGTTTGGATTGTTTACTCAGGTTTACATGATTTTTTTTACAGTTTTAGAGCTTTTAATCTTTTAACTTTTTATTGCATAATAAAATAAAATAAATATGTGATGTTAAAACATCTTTCTTCCAAAAGATAGAATTAGATCTTAAGTAAGAAATATTATAAACTTAAAAATCCTAGCAATAACTACTTAAGCACATGCAAACCATACATTTACATAAATTACTACCCCAATAATATACTACCTGTTGCATTCAAATAAAATGGACTAAAAAACCTCCTAGAAGATAGGCCTAAGAAACACCCCTTAGGCTGGAGCTACTAAGCTTAAGCCCAATATACAATTGGGGCTCAAGGAGCATAAGCTTGAGCATGGTAACCTAAGCTCATACTAGACATAGATGCATGGAGCCAAACGACGTGCTCAGACCTATTTTGGGATGGGTGCACGCCTATCCTATTATGCATGTTGTCATACTTAGTAGGTGTTGGGTATGCACCCAATGCTTAGTAGAGGGATTAGGCATCTTAACACCCCTTTAGACTCGGGCATGTATCAAGCCCAATATGCTCAGAATCAGGAGCACTTCTTAAGCCTAACATACTTGAGTCTAAGTAGTGCGCCTGAATCTATTTTTCATTTCAAATGGACTCAATTCCAATACTTACAATAATTTTTTAAGGATTCCACACGAGTCTCATAGTATTTTATATTGATCTAATACATATTATTTTGAGTAGAATACAACTCAAACTATCACAAGAATGAAATTACACTTCAACCCCTCATCTCCATAAAAGAACAAGATTTATGAGTTATAAATACATAATGAATCCTTCAAGTCAAAGGTTCACAATCTTTTTATTTTTAACATTTTTAGTATAAATATTTTCATATTCTATTTTTCAAAAATTTCATTGCACCTGTCCTCTTGACACGACCAAAAGATTAATATCTTCTTCCAAGTGCAGGAGTGTCGAAGTAATAAATAACCTGATAAGACTGAGATCGAATTACAGGGAGGTTAATTATATAAATTATAGATAAGAATAATACAACAACAATAACAATAATAGTAGTAGTAGTAGTAATATAACAATAATAATAATTAAAAAAATTAATGAGAGCTTTGAGATGAACAATTAACGTAAGGATTAAACAATGATAACAATAAATATCTAGATTAAAGGATCCATTAATGGTATATCAAACAAGTATAGTATAAACTCTTATTATTTAATTGGAAACCACACACAAAGAAGGTTCCAATCAGATTATAAATTATTAATATGATTATATTAATTATCTTATTCGATTAATGCTAATATTTGTAAATATTGTTAAGTATTCATGATTATAACTTATATTAACAACAAATCAAGTTCCTTTCATAGCTCAGGTGTCGGTTATACCATACAGAATAGGCTATGAAAGTGCCAAATATTTATTGTACCAAGTGTTATACAATATAAATCTAGATTAGTCATTTAATAAATAAAGTATTAAAAGTGAACAAAATAACAAATATAAAATATTTTAGTATCAAACATTAAGGTTTATATTGAGTTTACACTATATTTTTTCTTACACCATTAGTATAACCTTTTCACCTTAACATGATAAACTTAACTAAATATAATGAAATAAAAAAAATAAACAAAATAAAAACATAAATAAGATAAAAGTCAACTAAAGGAAATGAAATGAAAGGCATAAACTTGATATAATGAAAGCAAAACATAAGCAATATAAAGAGAGAAAGCAAAAGCATGATCTTGATCTGAAAACTAAGATGCCTAAATGCATAGCAAATGCCTTCTTTTATAGGCTAAAATTAGAAACTATTAATTTGATGATTAATTGATAAGTGGGTGGCGAACTTTTAACTTGGTGACAATCTTTATCTTCTCTTGTTTGCCCAAAATGTTATTGATAACATCAGAATTAACACCACTTAAAAACATGAAAGTTATAGAAAATTGTCTTAGTTTTTTTTTTAAACAAATAAAAGTCATTTGGACTTCTAGAACTCCAGATATGGGTCAAACACTAAGCAATATTTGGGCTGTAAGACAGATTCAGACATCTTTGTTGTTGCTATAATTTAAACTTGAAAATGACCTTTTTAAATCTTGGGCTCCATACGAAAGTTGTAGGCCTATATCTTACCTTTCTATCTATATAAAATAGACCTAAATCCGAGATCTACAGGTTCAGATATGACCCAATTACCAAATAATATTCCGGATTGGAATGCACCAACATCTCTTTTCTAAGTTTAGCCATCTCTTTCTCCTTTCAATTTCAATTCTCAAACTCATCAATCAATCCTTTCATATATGTGATACGCCTACATTTAAAATGAATATTTACCATAAATTAAATGTATCTTATATTATTATATATGTTATTATAAAACATATTTTAGTTAAGGAGTTTTTGATACTTCAAGTGCAAAATGATGATATAAAACCTTAATAAAAATACACTTTTAAATACTAATAACATCTTCATAAAGTCAACGACTTTACCATTAGCAAGTCCTCACATTCATAACGGAGGACCTTTTACTAGTGCCAACTACCAAACTGTCTGGTTTACAAGCACCACTTGATACTACAACAACTATTAATCACATGATTTACTAGACATCATCTACTACTAGCATAGTTATCGGTCATTTGGCTTGCCGAGCACCATCTACTACCGGTTACCAACTCTCTAGGATTTCTATATCAAATCATCAAATACCAGGACTACTTCTTTTTCTTTATGTGTTTCACCATGTAAGCACCATTTAAAAGTGAGTTTCAATCTATTTTTCTTTAAAATTTGAAGAAAAAAATTGCTTTAAATTATTTTTTTAGTGTTTTTGGATTATTTTAATGTACTAATATCAAAAATAAATAAAAAATAAAAAAATTATTTTGATGCTTTTTTTGAGTGGAATACACTTTAAAAAACAATTGTTGTCATACACTCAAATACCCTCATAGTCTAATAATATTTTATTATTATTTTTAAAAAATTATTTTATATATCAACACATTAAAATAATCCAAACACATAAAAAATTAATTTTAAATAAAATTTCAAATTTTGTCTTTGTTTATAATGCAGTACCATCATGGGAAGTTGGAATTGATTTACCTCTCTTGAATTAGATGTCATATTTTAGTACACTTCTACATCAGTAAATGAAATTATTCAGTTGTTTGTTGGTCTTCTATACTTTTTTTTTTATTATTATTTTTTTAAGGAAATCTATCATAAATTTATAAAATTATTCAAGATGCTTTCCAAAAACAACTCTAGCAATCATCATATGGTTTATAACATTCATACTTCAATTATTCGATTCTAGATTATTAACACTGTATATTATTTGATTCTAGATTATTAACACTGTATCCAGGGCAAATAACTATTTACACCTAAAGCTAGTGAAATTAGCATTTTTTTCGAGGAGGTTTTTGGCTCTAGAGGCGGGGACAAGGAAAAAAATGAGCAAGTGGTTGTGTGTACTCAGACTTCAGAGCAAATTTTTTTATTATTATTAATATAAATATTTAAATAAATTTGTGTATAACTTAATTAATTTCATGAATTTTAAAATTAAATATTATATAAATTTTTAATAATCTTGAAAGAACGTGAATTAAAAAAGAAACTTTATTTTTTGGAAGAGTAGTGAATAATATTTTTAAAATTATTTTATATTTATAAATATATTAAAATATTTTTTATTTTTAAAATTTTATTTATTACATCAATATATCAAAAATAATGTAAAAACATTAAAAAATTAATTTAAAAAGAATTTAAATTTAATTAAAAAAAATCTATTCAACTGCAACTAAAACAATACCTATCCGCGAAATTTCACGGAAGAGTTGATGAAAGCCTAAAATTGACTAGATTTTCATATTGCCTTACAATTAGGGTTGTGCTTTCAGATCAACATGAAAGTTTTAAGGAAAATAATTTTTTTACGAAAAATAATTTTTTAAAAATTACTTTTTAAATTTTTTTATTTATGTCTTTAAAATAATTAATCAAAAAAAAATATTTTTAAGTTAAAAAATTAGATTGATTTACATGAAAATAATTTTTTTATTTTGAATGAAAATATTTTTAAAAAATTATAAAAATTTTAGAAATGTTACTTTATTTACTGATTTTATTAAATTTGGTACTTAAACTTTTAATTGTAATATATTTTTTTGAATATTTTCTTTTAATTTTATCTTTTAATTAAAATTTAATTTAATTTGATTTTTATATCAACTTTGATTCTTATTTTTATGATTCTTATTTGCTTTTCTTTTATCATTTTCTTAATTTAAATTTTTTATCTATCATATTTGATTATTATTCTTTTAATTGTAATTTATTTTATTTAAAATAATTTTTAAAATTTTAATTTTTTTTAATTTCATCATCTTTCAATTATTTTATATTTTAGATTTGATCTTTATTATTTTTTTTATTTTAATTGAGATAATTTATAAAATTAGGTTTCTTTTTAATTTTTTTCTCATTCAACTTTTTAATTGGTAAGATTTCTTTCTTATTATTTTAATAAACTTAAAAAAGATTAACAATTTATTTTTCAACTTATAAACAATAAATTTTGATGGAAGTCAAAATGCACCGATTCTTTTTTTGTTAGAAAGTTGAGACAATTTCTCAGAACTTTCATGAAGACTATTTTTTTTTCAATTCTGATTTTTTTGCAGATAAAAAGATAAGGATTGTCACAAAGTCAAAAAGTGACCACCCACTCAACAATTAGTCATCAAATTAACAATTGTACATTTTAGCCTATAAAAGGAGGCATTTGTCATGTATTTAGGCATCTTAGTTTTTAGATCAAGATCATATTCTTACTTTTTTATATATATTTTTGTAATACTTAAGTTTTACTTTTATTAATCTCTTGTTTATGCATTTCATTTCATTTATGAAGTTAATTTATATCTTATTTATATTCTTATCTTGTTTATTTATATTTTTCTCTTTCATTATATTTAGTTAAGTTTAATATATTAAAATGAAAAGATTTCACTAATGTTGTTAGAATAGATATAATATAAATTCAATGTTTATATCCAAGAAAGTTTATTATTAACATGTCTTATCTCTTTATTTTACTGATTTTGAATACCTTACTTGTTAAATAGTTGATTTAGATTTGTATTGCATAACACTTGATACAACAAATATTTAACATTTTCATAGTCAACCGTATGGTATAACCTACACCTGTACTATAAAAGGAACTTGATTTATTGTTAACATAAGTTAGCATCATGAATTTCCTAACAATATTTAAAAGTTTAATGTTACTTAAATAAGATAATTAATATGATCATGTTAAAAATTTATAATGAACTATTAAGAATAAATCAATTGATTGGAACTTTTTTTATATGTGTTTAGCAGCTAAGTAATAAAAATAATTTATATTACATTTATTTTTAATATCATTAATGAATTCTATTATCTTGACAATTATTTTATTCTTATATTAATATCTCATAAACTTTTTGTTTTATTAAATATATATATTATTTAAAATTTATATAGTTTATTTTTTTATAGTTCGATGCTAGTATTGGAAGATTATTTATTACTTTGATATTTTTTTATTTAAAATAAAATATTAATTTTTTAATAATGTAAATACCATAATACCAAAAAAGGGATTCGTATCTTCGATATTGCGATGAGTTGGAATTGATTTATCTCACACCTAGAGTGTATCCCGGGTAAATAGCTATTCACACCTAAGGCTAATGAAATTAGCATTTTTTTTTTTTAATCTGAAAATTTTCAAAAAAAAAAATTAGCATTTTTTTTCAAGGAGGTTTTAGGCTCATACTTTAGAGCAAGCTAACAAGTATGAATCATCCGGGAACATCAAGCTGAAGTGAACACATTAACACTCATGTAATATGGATTCTCATACTTTAAAGCAATCTTATTGTGAGGAAGGGAAGTTGAGAATATTTTTTTAATTTTTTTAATTTATAAATATATTAAAATATTTTTTATTTTTTTTAAATTTTCAGATTCACGTATAAAAATAAAAAAAATACTTAAGAAATTAATTTTAAAAAAAAACTTTAAATTTAATTTAAAAAAATTATTCAACTGTGACTCAAAACCATGCCTAACCGAGAAATTTCAAAGAGTTGCCGAAATTGACTAATCTTTCATATTGCCTTAAAATTAGGGTTGTGCTTTCACATCAACCTGAAAGTTTGACAACTTAGATTATCTCAACCATTGAATGCAAAGATTTTTTTTTTAACTCTTGGATGGCGTGGATACTCCATTATAACTGACAACATGAACAAAAAACTGGTGGGTAGAGACAAATACATTTGCAATGTTATTCAGGATTGTCTTAATGGTGCGTGTCTTGTTTAGCTTAGCAATCGCAGCCTCTCAAGAACTCAACTTCAACTTCACCTACTCTGGCTTCCGATCCACTAATCTAAGCCTTGATGGCATAGCTGAGTTAACCTCCAATGGCCTTTTGAGGCTAACCAATGAAACCAAGCAACGAACGAGTCACGCCTTCTATCCAAACCCAGTAACCTTCAAGAACTCTATAAATAGCACTGCTTTCACCTTCTCCACTACCTTTGTTTTCGCTATCATACCTGAATATGCACCTGTTAGTGGCCATGGTATTGCCTTTGTCATTGCACCCACAAGAGGTCTCCCAGGAGCTCTTCCAAGCCAGTACCTTGGTCTATTTAATGAGACCACCAATGGGAATCAGACCAACCATGTTGTCGCTGTGGAGCTTGACACGATATATAGCAGCGAGTTCAATGATATCGATGATAACCATGTTGGGATTGATATTAATGGTTTAGAGTCTGAACGATCTGCTTCAGCAGGATATTATTCTCAACAAAATGGTAAGCTCACAAACTTGACACTAATTAGTGGCCATCCAATGCAAGTTTGGATGGAATATGATGGCAAGGAGAAGCAACTTGATGTCACTATAGCTCCGATTGATGTTGATAAACCCAGTAGACCCCTTTTGACTCTGTCTCGTGATTTGTCGCCAATCTTAAACAGTAGTATGTATATCGGATTCTCATCATCCACCGGTTCTGTTTTCACGTCCCATTATGTGTTGGGCTGGAGCTTCAAGATGAATGGCCTAGCTGAAGCACTAGATATCTCTCGTCTTCCTAAGCTTCCTCGAGTAGGACCAAAGAAGACATCCAAGTTCTTCACCATTGAACTGCCTGTGCTTTGTTTAAGTTTGGTTTTAGTAGCAGTCTCGAGTATATCTTATGCCATACGAAGGAGAAGGAAGTTTGCAGAAGTGCTAGAAGATTGGGAGCTTGACTATGGGCCTCACCGATTTAAATACAAAGATCTTTATACTGCCACCAAAGGATTTAGAAACGAGGAGATGTTGGGTAGTGGTGGATTTGGCAGAGTCTACAAAGGTGTCTTGCCAACCTCTAGGATTCAGATTGCAGTGAAAAGGGTGTCTCATGAATCAAGACAGGGGATGAGGGAATTCGTGGCGGAAATTGTCAGCATTGGTCGCCTCCGTCACCGGAATTTAGTCCCTCTCTTGGGGTACTGCCGACGTAAAGGAGAGCTACTTTTGGTATATGACTACATGCCTAATGGAAGTCTAGACAAATACCTCTATGACCAGCCAACAGTCGCCCTCAATTGGAGCCAAAGATTTAGAGTCATCAGAGGCGTAGCTTCAGGGCTATTATATCTACATGAAGAATGGGAGCAGGTTGTGATTCATAGAGATGTCAAGGCTAGTAATGTATTGCTAGATGGTGAATTGAATGGAAGATTAGGGGATTTTGGCCTTGCAAGATTGTATGACCATGGAACAGATCCTCAAACGACCCACGTTGTCGGAACTCTTGGGTATCTCGCACCTGAGCATGCACGAACTGGAAAGGCCACGACAAGAACTGATGTGTTCGCTTTTGGAGCCTTCTTGCTTGAGGTTGCTTCTGGTAGAAGGCCAATACAGCCAACTGAGGATATAATCTTGGTTGATTGGGTGTTTATTCGATGGCTTGGAGGTGAAATTCTGGAGGCAAGGGATCCCAATTTGGGTACAGAATATATTGCAGAGGAAATGGAATTGGTATTGAAACTTGGTTTGTTGTGCTCTCATTCTGAGCCTGCAGCGAGGCCAAGCATGCGCCAAGTAGTGCAGTTCTTAGAGGGGAATGTTCCTCTGCCTGAGATTTCACCACTTTGTCTTTCTGCAAGTGGCCTCACATTTTCACACCGTGAAGGTTTTGATGAGTTTGCCAATTCTTATCCTTCTTCTATGGAAAAGGCATTTGGACATTCGTCCTCGGTTGCAGAGTCCCTCCTTTCAGGTGGCCGTTAATTCTTACTTTTCTTCAAGGACCTTGTCAAGAACTCATGTAAGATCTACTTGGTGAATCAGAGGAGTTCCTGTGTGCAATACATTACCTTATGAGTGGGGTTTTTTTTATAAAAAAAATTGTGTAGTAAACTGCCTTTTGGAGATATACATGAAAGATCACCTGCAAAACAATGATGCAAATTAAATAAAATGCATAACACGGTAATTCTCCCTTTTGTTTATGTTGATGTATCACATAAGAAAGCAAACATGGTAACAAATCATGAAGCATTTTTACTAAGCATGAAGCAGGATATAATGTGTAAAAGACATGCATAGTTATAGTTGGAAGTAATTTAGCAAGTTATATGAATTAATCTGCCAAGTACCAAGACTTTGTCAGTCAAAAATCAATTCAAGTTGGTTCTTGGCCATTGACGACTAGTAATTGTTTTACAAAGAATCAGATGTTCAGGGCATTGATTATTGGCCAACATTATTTTAGTTGGTTAATTGTATAGTATCAACACCCCAGAGAGGTCAGGGGAGTGCAAGGGTATCCCTTTTGACGTTTCATAATAACAACAACATAGGTTGATGGATGGTCAAAATTCAAACACAAGTTCTCTCCGACGGATGAACACTTATGTAGGAGATTTTTTTTTTAATATGTAATTTCATGTTAACATGTATAAATTTTAATCTAACTGTTGGATCAACTGAAAATTTTGTTAGAAGCTTCCAAAGACCTTGGTATTTTTAGGGTTAAATTTTGCAGTAAGGGTAAGATTTTATGATGATGCTTAGAAGTTACTATGTGACATTTATTATATTTTATTAAGTTATTTAAGATTTTTTTTAATTTGATTTAGAAGTATTTTATTATTTTTTCAGGTTTGTTTAAAACTTTTTAGTAGCACATAATTAACTTAAAAGAGCTATAATAAAGGGTTTTGATCAAAATATTCATGTGGTAAAAAATTAGGTATGTGATATGACCCTATTCGACATAATGTTGTCTTTCTTGTTTTGCTATCTTTCTTGATCTTGTGTTGCTTCCATTTGCTCTTAATGTGGAACTGGGCTTGGTGGGCATCATTCAATTGAATTTCAGGTTCTCTAGAAATTCCCACTTGGAAGTGGGAATACATTCCATACATACAGAAACTTCAGAGATGAAAAATCCCTCCTTGATAACAATATCCCATTCCACTCACTGACAAAAGTTTGCAAATTCCTCTGTTTCTTTATCATTTTCTTTCAGTTGATCCAAGCAAGTTCAGTTTACGAGACCCTGAGATTTAAGAAACAAGACTTCCTTCTTATAATATTGAACAATTATGCCGACATTTTGTCTCCCTAATCAGCACGCCTTGAAAGCATTATCCTCTTTGTCTCCCTAATCAGCACGCCTTGAAAGCAATCAACAAAATTAGTATATTACGCGAGTCTTTTGTAGTTCCCTATTTTGCATCGACATCTATTTGTAATTCAACCTTAATTTCTTGCCACAACAAAGATAAAAATGATTGAACAAGCTCGATTTTTTTTTGTTTTTTGCAAAGACTTATAATTATAATTAGGTTTTATACTTTGTTTGTTAGGAGGGTTGAAGGATGGATCAGAGGGGAGGGACTAGTAAGGAAGCATTTAGTATCATTTGGCAAAAAGGATAAAGACATAAAAAAAGGATTGGAAGGTTCCTTCAATCCTTCCTAGCCTATAATTTTCAATCCTTTTAATTTGGGTAGATTGACTCTTATCCTTTCATTCATTTATAATTTATGTGCTTGATATTAGCTTTTTACTGCAACTTTTTTTAGCCATTTTAGTTTTAAGAGGCTAATTTAAGATAAAATAAAGAATTAATGCCTTTTGTTTTATTTTTTCAACTTTTGAAAACAAAATGTAAAAACCTATTCGTTTTTGTTTTTACAAAAATCACGAAAAAAAAAGTAACTAGATTTGGTAGTTCGATTTAGTACCATCAACTTATGATTTGGTAGCTAGATTGGATTCGATAAGTAAGGAAATGGGCTAGTATCAAGACCAAGATAGATCCAAAATGTATTGTGTCTAGCCACCTAAAGTTTAAGCCTGAACTTGATCAGAGGCATCGTGAAAAAGTCTTGAGCACTTATGGTCAAAGCCAAGAAAGAGTATAGGAAGCCTAAGTAGTAAACTTGAGCGGAGTTCAAGGTGCCTAAATGTTAAACGGGAATCAAGAAACCTAATGATCTACCAAGGAAATCTGATAAATTGTTAGGACAAACACCGGGAAAAACTTCACTATCTATTATTAAAAAATTAATAAATATAAATATAAATATTAAAAGAATATTTTTATTGATAAATTACTGATAAATTTTACTAACATAAATATTCTCTAAGTATTCATCGAGAGCATTACAATGAGAAATTAATTTAAAAAAAGCAAAAAAAATTATATTGTGCTATTTTTTCCAATGTAATTACTGATATAATCAATTCTATCGATAAATTTTGCTAGTAAAATCATTTGTAAAGTGTGAACACTAGTCATCATGTTAATTACAAAGAGACTCATCGATGGAATATTTTATTGGTATTTTATAGAGAGCTCCGGAACTATTCACTTTTCAATTGTACTGTTAATTGTTGTTTTTTATAGATAAAATCACTGACGGATTGAAAAATCATCGGTGTTATTTGGTGATTTTCTAAAAAACATTTATTAAATTCAAAATTTAAATTAAATATTATAGATGAAATCACCAATAAAATAATTAAAAATATTAATATTTAATTATCCATTGATAAAACCATCGGTAAAACGCCTTAATAAAAAGCCTAAAATTCCTAATTTCACAATAGATGTGTCTTCTTTCTTCTTCTTCCTCAACTCCTTCTCTTTTGTTTTTTTCTCTCCTCAACTCCTTCTCTTTTCCTTCATGCTCAGGCATGTCTTTTTCTTCTTTTTCCTTTTCTCTTCTCTCCTCAACTACTTCTCTTCTCCTTCATGCTCAAGTATGTCCTCTTCTCCATTCTTATTTTTTTTCTTAATTTCTTTTTATTAATATACTTTATCAATTTCTTTTTCTTCTTAAATTCACTTGTAACTACATTAACGTAAAAAACAAAAATCTTTTTTTTTGTGTTTTTTTCACTATATTTGTTTTTAATTGTTTTTGTTCTTAATAATAGTATGAATGTTGTTGTCTGATTTTTTTTATATGAGATCAATTTTTAGTTGATTTATTTATAGGATTTAAAAAAAAATCATTTGTGAATTTTTTTAGTTGAGTTTATTTTTCCATGTTATTTATTTGTTGCAAATTTGTTTGCGTTGATTTTCTTCTTCTTTTTTCTAAGCATTTTGAGTATTGTAGAGTGTTGATTAATATTAATTTAATTATTTTATGGCTTTATAAAATAGATTTTTTTAATATTTTTAAATAATTACTGAAGGAATTACCTATGGTATTATTTTTTTTAGGGAATTGCCAATGAAATGAAACAGGTAATCTTTTTGTACTTACCTTTTTCATTAGTAAATCCATCGGTAATAATATTATTTTTTTACCAATAAACTTACTGATGGATAAAAAATTATCGAGGAATGATTAACTGAGAGAGAATTTTTGTGATAATTTTATTGGTAAATTAATTACCAATAAAATGGTAATGCAAATACCAACAAAAAATTCCATTAATAAATTCAAAGATTATGGTAGTAATTTCATGAATATAGACTAAATTTTCTAGTGGTTCTGACAATGAATAGGGAGATGTTCCACTGACTCTTCATATCAAAGCTCAATAATGCTAAATTTGAAAAATTGGAACAACTTTTTGAAAAGGTTTTGTGAGACTTATACAAAAAAAAAATATAGAATTCCAAGCTTCTATTAGGTCAAACCTGGTAGACCAATATCATTTCATCTCTTTAAATGTAGCATCCATCTCTTTAAATGTAGCATCCAAGAAGCCTCACTAGATTCTAGTGTTGAAGTTTCAAAACATGTTTTAGTTCAATTTTTTTTATCTCATTTAGTCCTTGTCTTGAACTCTTAGAGAGCCTTTTGACAATTATTTCTTATCCATGAATGTTCCATGCAAACAATGACTCAGTATCCATTCTGTGTTGTATTTCTTGAAGAATTTTTTTTATCATTTAATTTTTTTAAGAAAAAGGCATGGCTTTTTGTACTTTTTTTTATAGAGTTATTCCAATATTTGAACTAAGGTTATGAATTTTATGAATTAACTTGAATTGACTTGAGTTATTTTTATTTTTATTTTTAAATTTCTATTCTTTTCAATTTCATAGTTCAACAATAGGTTGGTTAAGAACCATTCTTTAAGTTTTTTTTATTTGTTTTCTATATGATAATTTCACTCTCATGACTTTGATAGCAAGTTTGGCCTTTTTATCTAGGTTTATGTGATTTTTTTAAAATTGATTTTTTCTAGGGTTTAAGGCGCCTTTTTAATCTTTTAACTTTTTTATTGCACAATAAAATGAAATAAATATATTTAAAAAAAAAAACAAGGTGCATGTCACTTAGCATATTTTGATTAAAAAGATGTAACAATGGGATGATAGAACATCTTTCTTCCAAAAAGGTCACAATGAAATTAGATATCAAGTAAGAAATATTTTACTAGTGAACTTAAAAATCCAAGCAACAACTACTTGAGCATATGCAAACCCTACATTTAGATAAATTACTTCCCTAATAATATACTAATTGGATTCAAATAAAATAGATTTAAAAACCTCCTAGAAGATAGGCTTAAAAAACATCCCTTAGGCTTGGGCTACTAAGCTCGAGTTTAATATATAATTGGGGCTCAAAGAGCATAGGCTCGAGCATAACAGTCTAAGCACATACTAGGCATAAGTGCATAGAGCCAAACAATACGCTCAAGCCCATTTTGGGATGGGCACATGTCTATACTATTATGCATGTTCATACCTAGCAGGTGTTGGGTATGCACCTAATGTCGTAAAGGGGTACCTTAATACCCTTTTAAACTCAAGCATGCACCCAAGCCCAACATGCTAAGGAGCAGGAGTGCTTTCCAAGCCTAACATACTTGGATCCAATCAGTGCGCTTGCATCCATTTTTCATTTCAAATGAGCTCAAGCCCAACATGTAATGCTTTGATTATATAGGGATAGGAAAAGGCTAGAAAGCCCTTGTAGGCTTAGATGTAGGAATAAATTAAATGAGGGGTATAGTAGTAATTGACTAAATACATGATAAATATAAATAAGGAGTTAAAAAAAAACAACAAAAGAGGGATCTGGAAAATTGAGAGAGAATCGGCAAGAGAGAGAAGGGAGAAAGAAGAAGAAGAGAAAAGAGGGAAATTAGAAGGAAAATAGAAAGAAGTTGAAGGGAATAAGTTTAAAGGTAAGATTTTGTATAAATATATGTTAATTAAGCTTTAATTTCGGTTTTGATAAATGTTAGGGTTTTGAAAATTTGTATTTTGGATTAATTGATGAATTAAGTTGAATGTTATGGATTGATTGTTGTGAGTAATGGATTGTTAAGTTGAATTTGAGAGACTGTAGATAAAAATGATGATTTTGAGTTATGGTTTTGTTAAAATGGTGAAATTGTGTTATAAATCAGGGGATAACAGTAGGTAATCTGTGAAAATTCTGGGTTTGAGGTTGAAGATGACGAAAATTCAATTTGGTCCCTCAATTTTGGAAAATTACAGTTTAGTCCCCAAACTTTGGAAAATTGCAGAATGGTCCCTGGAGCGTATTCTGAGATTCTGAACAGAATAAAATATGAATTATGGGCAGAATTACTGTGTAGTTATGAAATTTTAAAACTTTCAATTTAGTCCTCTAATTTGATAAAAATCACCATTTGACCCTAAAAATTTGGTAAAATAGATTGTATATTCTTTTGAGTCATTCTTGAATACGTTTCCTTTATATTCAGATAATCCTGATATTCTACTAGCGGGACATCAGTAGGATTTTCTTCGGTGTCTGCTTTTGACTTTTGTTTTGCTTCGAGTTAGGTGAGTGGATAACTTTCCATATGCATGAGAAATATTATAAATATTTGATTTGTTAATATGAATTGGATCATGCTTCTTGATAATATATATATGGTGATTATTATCCTTGTTATGATAAGCATGATCATTTGTTGAATCTGAATTCTTGATATGAACCAGTATGTATTTTGGATTGACTTCTGAATTGATAGCTCCTCGTTTGATTGATGTCATGAGTTGAGCCTTGAGATATTAATATGTCTGTTTGAGTATGATTATGACCCTATGGTATGTCAGTCAGAATACTCATGCTAACAGGGTAGTGTTAGTCTTTGTGCACATCGTATCTGAACCCTAGTTGGTCGGGGGAGTCACCAACCTATGTGGACTGATCATCCCACAGTACGGAGCCTCATGCTCATTGCATTTTGATTTTCTGATGAATTTTACCATATGATATTCTTGTTATGGCCTATTTGAGAAACCTTTTTATAAGAACCTAAAGTCATACTTGTATATATATTTCTCATTGTTGTATTATCTTGTGTGTGTATATTGAACATTATCTACTCACTGAATTGTTGAACTCACACTCTCACTATTTATCATTTTCAGGCTTATAGCTTGATAGCAGGTCACTTTTGTTGGACCTTCATAACCTGCTCTTTTGGTTGTAAATTTGTACATATTTTTTTATGTCTAGTTAGTGCTCCCAAACTATGAAATTATATTAACTCTTGTATTAAGACAATTCAATTATATTATAAAGTTGATTTTGTTATTAATGTTGCATTGAACTCTGATTGAGTTAGGATAAGTTTGTGTGTAAGTTTGGGTTCGCATAGGTATGGAACCTTGGAGGGGAACCTTTTCTATGTGCCGGTCACGGATCCGGGATTCGGGTCATGACACAACACCTGCTAATGATTTTTTCAGGATTCCACACAAGTCCCTTAGTATTTTTTATTGACTTAATATGTAGTATTTTGAGTAGAATACAACTCAAAATATCACAAGAATAAAATTACACTTCAGCCCCTCCTCTCTATAAAAGACAAGATTTATGAATTACAAATACATTATGAATACTTCAAGTTAAAAGCTCACAATCTCTTTATTCTTAACATTTTTAGCATAAATATTTTTAGAGTCTATTTCTCTAAAATATCGTTGCACCTTTCCTCTCTACAAAGTTAATGACTTTACTGTTAGCAAGTCCCCACGTTCATAACAGAGGACCTTTTGCTGGTGTCAACTACCAAACTACTTGGTTTACCAGGCACTACTTGATACTAAAACAACTATTGATCACTTGATTTACTAAATATCCTCTACTACTAGCATAGTTATCAGTCATTTCACTTACCGAGCACCATTTGCTACCAGTTACCGCCTCTTTAGGCCTTTCCATATCAAGTCACTAGATATCATGACTACTTCCTTTTATCTAGGTGCTTCACCTTGTAGGCACTTTTTAGAAGTGAGTTTCAATCTGCTTTTCATTAAAATTTTAAAAATTATTTTTGCATCAAATAATTATTTTTGTATTTTTCAATCGTTTTGATATGCTGATGCAAAAGCAATTTTTTAAAAAAAATTATTTTAATGCTTTTTCCATACAAAATATACTTTAAAAAATAATCACCATTACACTTTCAAACACCCTCATAGTATAATTTTCTACCTCAACTTTTCTTTACTTGATTAAAAGAAGAAATGCCATATGTTTTTATGTTACAAGAGGTGGGTTCCCTTTATAGGTTTCATGGATCTTTGTTTCTTCCTAAGATGAATTATCGATTATTATGAGATGACATACCTGCAGGCTACCGCCGGTTTATAAAACAAATGTATTTGATAGTATTATAATTGTGAATCAGTGCTAGATAAGTAATAGAAATTAAAAATATGATGGAGCAAATATTCCTTGATAGAAAAAAAAATATCGTATTGGTGATCAAAAACTTAGAGGCTAAACAAAAATAATTTGTAGCAATTTATAGTATTTTGTGAGGAAAGATATAGTGTTTTTTTCACATGATTTAACTTTTCTATTAATAAAAAGCAAAACAAAATATAAAACTAAATTATCTACCAACTTAATATTAAAAAAAAACCAACAAAGATAATTTTGGAAGGAAAAAAAACCATGTGGAAAAACATTGTAGCAATTGATAATATTTTGTGAGGAAAACTACAGTGTTTTCTCCAATAAAATAAAATAAAAAATTATTTAGAAAAATACTGTAGCAATCTATAGTATTTTGTAAGAAAAACTACAACGCTTTTCCCATATATTTAGCTTTATTGTAATTATAATTCTTAAACAATTTAATATTAAAAAAAAATCAACAAAGATAATTTTGGAGAAAATTATAAAAAAAATCATATGGAAAAACACTGCAATAATTCACAGTGTTTTAAAAAAAATTACAAATCTAAATTTTTAATTAGCTCAATATTAAAAAAAATCAACAAAGACAATTTTAGAAAAAAAATAACAAAAAAACACAAAAACAATTATATTAGAAACACTATAGTAATTCACAGTATTTTGTGATGAAAGTTATAGTGCTTCCCCACATAATTTAGTCTTATTTATAATAACTTATACTTGTAATTCTCAAACAACTCAATATTAAAAAATTAAATTGACAAAAATAATTTTAAAAAAATTATAAGAAAAAAAACTTTATGGAAAGACACTATAGCAATCCACAATGTTTTATAAAAAAAACTACAATGTTTTCCCCACATAATTAAACTTTATTACAAAGTTAAATTATAACCAACTCAATATTAAAAAAGAATTGAGGAAGATAATTAAAAAATATATTACAAAAAATACAAACACAAAAGAAACGGGAAAAAAACCATGTGATGAAAAATGTATCAATCCATAGTGTTTTGTGAGGAAAAACTTGTATTTATTTGTAATTGCAATTCTTAACCAACTTAATATTTAAAAAATAAAATTGACAAAGATAATTTTAGAAAATAAACATAACAAAACAAAAAAAACAGGTGAAAAAAAAACACTATAGCAATTCACAGTAATTTACTAGGAAAGTTACAGTACTTTCCTCACATATTATAACTATAATTTTTAACCAGCTTAATATTATAAAATAAAATTTAAAAAATATTTTTAGAGAAAAAACTCATACGAAGAAACATTGTAACAATCAATAATATTTTAAAAAATTATAAAAAAATTCTCAATCAGCTTAATATTTTTAAAAAATCAACAAATATAATTTTAAAAAAAAACTATGTAGGAAAACACCACAGAAATCTATAGTATTTTAATGAAAAAAATGACAAAATAAAATTTTTAACTAGCTCAATATTTAAAAAGTAAAATCAACAAAAATAATTTAAAAAAATAAATGAAAAAAAACAAAGGAAAGTAATTGTGGAAAAAAAAACTAAAGAAAAAGAAAAGGAAAAAGAAAAAAGGGGAAAGTTAGGAAAAAAAATAAAAAAAAATAAAGAGAAATGCATTGTGAATTGTTATTGTAATCCATTATGCTTTTGAATGTAAAAACAATAATTTTTCTACACCATTTAGATACATATATTAATAATTTGAGTTTTTTATAATATAGTATCTTAGTTTTTGCGATGAGTTGGAATTGTTTTATCTCTCTTAAATTAGATATTTCACGAAAGAGCCGCTGAAATTTACTAGTTTTTCAGAGTGCCTTCAAATTAGGGGTACTGTGCTTTCACATCAACCTGAAAGTTTGACAAGTTAGATTTTCTCAACCATGCAAAGATTCTCCACATTGTTTCACGAATTGGCTCTCTCATTAAGATACATTTATATTTTACGGAAAATCATTTTTAATTTTTTTATTTAAAAAAATTATAAAAAATCTAAAAATATTATATTATTTATCAATTTTATTAAATTTAATCTATCAATTTTTTATTGTTATATATTTTTATAATTTTTTTGATTTTCTCATTTAAAATTTAATTTTATTTAATTTTTATATGAATTGATTCATATTATTATGGTTGTTATTTATTTTTTCTCTTATTATTTTTGTAATTAAAGTTTTTTATTTATCAAATTTGATACTCATTATTTTTTATTTATTTTATTTAAAATAATTTATAAAATTATATTATTTTAATTTCATCATCTTTTTATTTTTTATCTGTTCGATTTGATTTATATTATTTTGATTATTATTTATTTTATTTAAGATAATTTATGAAATTAAATTTTTTTTTAATTTTATTCTTATTCAACTTTTTAATTTATAAGATTTATTCATTATTATTTTAATAAACTTGAAAAAAAATAATTTATTTAATTTATTTTTCGTAATATAGTCCAAAAACTAGAAAATATTTTTGAATTTATTTTTAATGATTTTATTAAATATCAAAAAAATAATTTATTTTTTATAAATTTATTTTTCACCTAACGCCTAACTTACGTGGATACTCCATTATAACTGACGAATATGAACAAGAGACTGGTGGGTGGAGATACATACAGTTGCAATGTTTTTCAGGATCGTCTTTTTGGTGCGTGTCTTAGTTAGCTTAGCAATAGCAGCCTCTCAAGATCTCAACTTCACCTTCTCTGGCTTCCGATCTACTAATCTAAGCCTAGACGGCTTAGCTGAGTTAACCTCCAATGGCCTTTTGAGGCTAACCAATGAAACCAAGCAACGAACGAGTCACGCCTTCTATCCAAACCCAGTAACCTTCAAGAACTCTATAAATAGCACTGCTTTCACCTTCTCCACTACCTTTGTTTTCTCTATCATACCTGAGTATGCAACTATTGGTGGCCATGGTATTGCCTTTGTCATTGCACCCACAAGAGGTCTCCCAGGAGCTCTCGCAAACCAGTACCTTGGTCTATTTAATAAGACCACCAATGGGAATCAGACCAACCATGTTGTCGCTGTGGAGCTTGACACGATATACAGCAGTGAGTTCAATGATATCGATAATAACCATGTTGGGATTGATATTAATGGTTTAGAGTCTGAACGATCTGCTTCAGCAGGATATTATTCCCAACTTAATGGTAAGCCCACAAACTTGACACTAATTAGTGGCCATCCAATGCAAGTTTGGATAGAATATGATGGCATGGAGAAGCAACTCAATGTCACTATAGCACCGATTGATGTTGATAAACCCAGTAGACCACTTTTGACACTGTCTCGTGATTTGTCACCAATCTTAAACAGTACTATGTACATCGGATTCTCATCATCCACCGGTACTTCTTCTTTCGCGTCCCATTACGTGTTGGGTTGGAGCTTCAAGATGAATGGCCTAGCTGAAGCACTGGATATCTCTCGTCTTCCTAAGCTTCCTCGAGTAGGACCAAAGAAGACATCCAAATTCTTAACCATTGGACTGCCTGTGCTTTGTTTAAGTTTGGTTTTAGTAGCAGTCTCGAGTATATCTCATGCCATACGAAGGGCAAGGAAGTTTGCAGAAATGCTAGAAGATTGGGAGCTTGACTATGGGCCTCACCGATTTAATTTCAGAGATCTTTATACTGCCACCAAAGGATTTAGAGACGAGGAGATGTTGGGTAGTGGTGGATTTGGCAGAGTCTACAAAGGTGTCTTGCCAACCTCTAAGATTCAGATTGCAGTGAAAAGGGTGTCTCATGAATCAAGACAGGGGATGAGGGAATTTGTGGCGGAAATTGTCAGCATTGGTCGCCTTCGTCACCGGAATTTAGTCCCTCTCTTGGGGTACTGCCGGCGTAAAGGAGAGCTACTTTTGGTATATGACTACATGCCTAATGGAAGTCTAGACAAATACCTCTATGACCAGCCAGCAGTCGCCCTCAATTGGAGCCAAAGATTTAGAGTCATCACAGGCGTAGCTTCAGGGCTATTATATCTACATGAAGAATGGGAGCAAGTTGTGATTCATAGAGATGTCAAGGCTAGTAACGTCTTGCTAGATGGAGAATTGAATGGAAGATTAGGGGATTTTGGCCTTGCAAGATTGTATGACCATGGAACAGATCCCCAAACGACCCACGTTGTCGGAACTCTTGGGTATCTCGCACCTGAGCATGCACGAACTGGAAAGGCCACGACAAGCACTGATGTGTTCGCTTTTGGGGCCTTCTTGCTTGAGGTTGCTTCCGGTAGAAGGCCAATACATCCAACTGAGGATATAATCTTGGTTGATTGGGTGTTTAGTCGATGGCTTGGAGGTGAAATTCTGGAGGCAAGGGATCCCGAGTTGGGTACAGAATATATTGCAGAGGAAATGGAATTGGTATTGAAACTTGGTTTGATGTGCTCTCATTCTGAGCCTGCAGCAAGGCCAAGCATGCGCCAAGTAGTGCAGTTCTTAGAGGGGAATGTTCCTCTGCCTGACATTTCACCACTTCGTCTTTCTGCAAGTGGCCAAAAATTTTCACATCGTGAAGGTTTTGATGAGTTTGCCGATTCTTATCCTTCTTCTATGGACAAGGCTTTTGCACATTCGTCGTCCTCGGTTGCAGAGTCCCTCCTTTCAGGTGGCCGTTAATTCTTACTTTCTTCAAGGACCTTGTTGAATTAACGTCTCAGAAGCTGCTGATATGGAAGATGGAAGAGTTTAGAGTCAAATAAAACTCATGCTGGTTTGAAGTTTTAAAAGCTTGTTAGGATTTGCATAATCTTCTTTTCTAATATGTAACGAACAGCAGCAGATATTGCTGCTGTTTATTTGCTTTTGCTGTTTTAAGAAGTGTTTAAATAAGACTTCTGATAATCAATAAAATTAAAATAGTTTTCAGAGCATCTTTGTTCTCTGTTAACATTTACATTTTATCCTGTCAAAAACTATCAGACCTTATCAAGAACTCATGTAAGATATATTTGGTGAATCAGAGGAGTTTCTGTATGCAATACATTACCTTATGAGTGGGTTGTTTTTTTTTTAAAATAAAGTTATGTAGTAAACTGCCTTTAGGAGATGTACATGAAAGATCACCTGCAAAAGCAGCAAAACGATGATGCAAATTAAATAAAATGCATTACACGGCGTCTCTCCCTTTTATTTATGTTGATGTATCACATAGGAAAGCAAACATTGTAACAAATCATGAAGCAGGAGGTAATGTTTAAAAGACATGCATAGTTATAGCTGGAAGTAGCCCAGCATGTTATCTAATTAATCTCTCAAATATATAAAGATTTTAAAATATATTTTATATTATTATTTAATATATTTCTTTTAAATAAGAATTTTTTTGAAATTTGTTCAAACTTACCCTACTTTGTATTTAATTTTTATTATACAAATAAAAATAAAAAGATTTAAACTCAAATAACATCTTGAAAAATCATCTCAATCTAAGAATTTAAATTATTAAATAAATTTTTAAAATATAATATATATTATTCTACCCCAGTTATTCCTTAATAAACCGATACTCTTTTTTTTAGCATTATAAATAGTGCAGTTCTGCATCAATTCTAAAGAGCTACGTGTCAGGATTGAATACCACATGACCGGCACTGACTCTAAACTCAAACAAACTTTTCAATCATCACTGTCACTCTTTCCCTAACCTGGAAGACACGCAACTCGATAAAACAGAGAAGACCACCAAAATACTTGCGTCGTTATTGTTTTCCTGTTTTGTACCAGGAAATTAGGACAAACTAAATTGTGAGCCCGCGTTACGTGTTACGCTATCGGTCAAAACTAGTATTTGTCAGCATAAAAATAGGTATTCAGGCAAACGTAAGTCATTTTAGAAAAAAATAAAAATATCATATCTGAAACTCAGGTTACTAACTAACTCCATAGGATTCAATAAACTATGATCCTTTTTGTCATTCTGATGAGTACACACGACGCAGATTCCTCTGATTTTTATTTTTATATTTTAAAAATATTTCTAAAAAAATTTAAATGTTATTTTATTTTTTAATATTTTTAATTTATTTTAATATGCTGATATTCAAATTAATTTTTTAAAGATAAAAAAATATTTTTAAGATATATTTTTAATTAAAAAAATTTAAAAAAAACAATCGTAACCATACTTTAAGCCTTATTCATAAATATTTCGAAAAACTATCTAATTATAATATATCCATAATTTAAGTAATTAAAATTATATTAAAAGATGTAATTTAATTGATCAAATTTTATATTTATTTTCTAGAAGTTATTATTTGAATGTTATAATTCTTAGACTTATTAAAAATTTATATAATTAAAAAAATAAAAACTTTAAAATATCTGTTGAAATACATGTAAAGAAACCCAACCATCCTCTACTGTCAAAAACAAAACTACCAGTATCACTTGAACTGAAATCCACATAGGTCAATTTACTTTATTAAATATTTAAATTAAATTTCCGGTTAATAATACACACACATACATATATATATATATATGCGCTAGAAAATGCTTTTGAAAATTAAAGTGTGTGTATTTGCCTTAATAAAAACTTTTTTCACAGGCTCACTCAAACATGCCATGTAGTTACCAGACGAGGCAGCAGTAAATGAATCCCATGATAAATCGACCGATCACAACTTTGAGACGTGGGCCCATGACCAGCTGGATAACCAGAAGTTTCGTGAGAACGCAGGACCCACTTAAACTAAAAAAATATCTTTCGATCCCACACCACGACTACTCTCCAGGCTCCAGCTAGCTCCTCTTTCCTGCTCGTAATCCCTGTACATGACTACAGTGTGCTCTTCCCCTACAATGAAGGCTTGCACATTTATGTATCCTCGTGCGCTCACGCAATTGGTTGCTGCAGTAAAAAAAAAAAAAACCCTCCATGCAGCAGCATTTACCCCATTTCATGAGGGACGTCGTGTCCACCTATCTATATCCATCCACGACGTCTAACCACCCCACCATTCCTAATAACTACCCTAAACCGCTAATCCCCTCTCTCTCTCTCACACACACACACACTCTTACATGCACAGCACATACACAAATTAATGATAATATACTGTATGGTGCTGTAATTTATGCACATAATAACTCTAGCTTGAATGATTTTCATGTCAGACCATTTCCCGTGTCCCCATACAGATCAATATTAATTCGTTCCAGCTCTACATATATATATATATATATATAAGAGAGAGTCTTGTGAATCAGTGGCTCAATAATATGGATAGCTTGCTTTGTGATGAGGTCTGGCTTTCTAGTCCTGCAACTCCCGATTACCACAATCAACCACGGTGGTATAGCCATGGAGAGACCTACGCAGCTGCTTCCTCATTCTACACAACCAAAGAAGACTGTGAGAAGGCCGTCTCTATATACCTGGAGAAGGAGTTCACTTGCATGCCTGAACCCGGATACGTAGAACATCTTCGGACCAAAAATTTGTTGTTTGCTAGGCTCAGAGCCATTCAGTGGCTCATCAAGGTTTGTTTCTCAACATGTATATGTAGAAACATTCTAATCAAATAGATTATTGCTTTTACGTACAAGTCACAATCACCCCTCTCATTATCCTATGCATATGTATGTTTTCAGTCTCGTCAAAGGCTCAGTCTCTCTTTTGAAACTGTGTTCAACGCTGCCAATTACCTTGACCGATTCATGTCGATGAATCAATGCCATGTAAGGGCTCGATTAGCTCTTAAATATTCATTTATATTTTTGTCTTAAACTGTGAGATTTGATTAGTTATTGTCTTCAGATAACTGATTAAATCTTATGATCCCATTGATGTCCAGGGATGGAAATGTTGGATGGTTGAAATGCTGTGCGTGGCATGCTTATCAGTTGCATCCAAATTTACTGAGACACGTACTCCTTGCTTGCATGATATTCAGGTGATTACTGTTACATTAATTACTGTTGGCCTTCCTTGATTATTATACTTAAATTACTAGCCACTAGCTATTTATGCATCAATCTATTCTTGTGATTAAATTAAGATGGAAGACCTGGATCATTCATTCCAACCAATCACTATCCAGCGGATGGAATTGGTGCTGTTACGTGCTCTAGGTTGGCGCCTTGGCTCTACCACTGCATATTCTTATGTAGAGCTGCTGATGATGAAAATTGACTTGTTGCAGAAGGATTTAGTTGCCTGCAGATTCACTGAGCTGCTTCTTGGAGCTATGCAAGGTACGTGGGGGTGTGCGCATGCATCCCCATTGATTGATCGAGATGATGGTATATACAGGAAGATCAGTCAATAAAAATAACTAAAAGATGTCTCGTGAAACTCAACATATATATGATTAAAATGATATTGCATGCATGCAGATAGCAGCATGGTGGGATTTCGACCAAGTATAACCGCTATATCAGCTCTCTGGTGCAGTCTAGAGGAGTTCGTTCCATCTAAATCCGGTGCCCACCTTGCCCATATTAAAGGGTTGTTGAATGCTCTAGATCACAAGGTAATTAAAGACTCGAAAATCCTTATTCGGATAATTAATGTGAATTGGAAATTAATTCACACCATTATCAATGAACTAGGATGATTTGGTGATCAAATGCCATGGCATCATGGAAGCACAGTTAATCAATCCGGTGTACAACTTGCTAGCCTGTGGGAAGAAGCACACCTACTGTTGTCCTTCGAGTCCTGTCACTGTTTTGCCCACGGAGCGGATTGGCATTGACGACTGCGATGTTGATCTCTCTTTCTTTAACGACCCAGGATCAAACAACAAGCAAGAAACAAGCAATAAGAAGCGAAAGTGGCACGAGAAATCAATTAAGGATGATGGTTTGCAGAAACGGATCAAGTAGTTGTTGATTTGTGGAGTGTTCAGTGTTTGTTAGACCTTGATTAGGGCAAACAATGTTGCCGATACAAACAAGCCGAGAAATTAAGGATTGTTATAACAACTCCATCTTCCATTCCTTTTAGTTTGGAAGGATATCGATCAAGTGTACATCAAGGTGGAGCTCATTTCGATTCATGACATACTATTTTCTTTTTACTTTCATGTTATTTAATTAGGGGTCATGCCATTCAATTAATCCCATCAATTACGTAGCTTAGAAATACGATCCATCTAAGCAATTTGATTGTAGTAGTGGTTATTTTTAAAATATATTTTACTTAAAAATAAATGAAAATATATTTTCTTGATCTCATTGGTATAAGTTATTTAATGGGTTTTTTTTCCTGCTAATATGCAACTTTTTGTTTAAAACCTCAATTTAGTATACATATTCTTAATTAAATTCCAAACCTCTGGATGTTAGCAATTAGATCCCCAATGTTATAAAAAATCTCAATGGAGTTTTTCTTCTCTAATATCCATCAATATTTTATCAAATTTTCTTCAAGTTGATACTGTTTAGTGTATAAATTAGCAAATTAGACCCGTAATATTAAATTTACTATAAAGCCAATAACTTTTTGAATTTTTAAATTGATGGAATCAATGTTTTAATCAGATCTATAATTAACATTATATTTTAGTTATTCATTTTTATTTCTCTTAAATATATCACTCCAACTAGTTGTTTTGCTATCTGTATTCTACTTATTTTGTTTAATCCACTTGAAAAACAGGAATCAAATCATTATTGCCGCAAAAATCATGAAGTTATCGGGTGGTAATAGAAAATGGGCCGAACAAATTAAATCAAACTGGACCTAATTATTCAGGCTATAGTAGACTATTACCACATCTAAAATTTTGGATGTAATACCATAGTTGCCAAAAAATAAAATATGGGTAAAATATTACAGTTTATACAAACATGTCATCATTTTAAAATATAATATATAAAAAAAATTATGATTATAAAAATTAACATAGATAAATATTATATTATATTTACAAAACAAGACTTTCTTACACGTCGTGTTTTTAAAAAATAATAATTATCAAAACACTAACAATAACCCCTGCATTTAATATTTTTATTAAAAAAGTGCTTATTGTATTTATTTCTAAGTTATTTTTTAAAGTATTTTTTAGTCAGAGTTGTGTTAAAATAATATTTTTTATTTTAAAAAATTATTGTTGACGTTAATGCATCAAAATGATTTAAAAACACTAAAAAAATATTAATTTAAAGTAAAAAAATTTAAAAAAATACTTTTAAAAAATAAAAACAAATAAGACATATATATATTTCCACTAGGTAGAATAGTTGGGCTATTTTAAAAAAGTAATAGTTATCAAAACACTAGCAACCCCTACATTTAATCCCTTTATTAAAAGGAATTGCTTATTGTCTTTGTCTTTATATATTTCCAAGTGAGAGTAGTTAGGCAATGTTGTTATGACTATGAGTTTCTTATCTCAATTATCTAAACATAAAATTTTTTTGTCATATTTATTTTTAGCTTAAAACTTTCATCTCAACAAAATATTTAAACACATGTGAAGATTTAATCCAAATAAAAATGATTCATGGGCTTTGTCCACTCAAGATTGATCTTTTTGGTAATAACCTAATCCTAACATCAATTAGATAAAGTTTACTTTTTAATAAAATTAAATATTACATAAAATTATATTTTTTAATTTTTTTTATATAATTTATGTGGTTCACTCAAGATTGATCTTTTTGGTAATAACCTAATCCTAACATCAATTAGATAAGGTTTACTTTTTAATAAAATTAAATATTCCATAAAATTATATTTTTTAATGTTTTTTATATAATTTATGTGGTTTTAAATGAGCTTGTGAAAAATAAAAAAGATTTATAGTGAATTACATAATTACAAAATTAATTTTAAAAATAAATCAAATTTTGCCCCTTAAAACACAATAACAAACGGGGGCTAACTGTTAAGGCTCTAGGCGCGGGGATGCGCCAACGAAAGCACATTGCCTAGAATTCGGCAGCGATGGACAGCGACAGCCTTGCATAGGCAGAAATGAATTCGGCAGGCAGCGTGCAATGGTCTATGCAAGTCGTTGAGCCTGCGATTTGGCATGGACATGGGGGCTTAGGTGATGGACCTTCTAAGTCAGCAGCTGACGCAGCAGAATAGGCAGTTGAGACTGCCATGTGGATAGGCAGAATATGGCTGTATCATGGGGGGAGGAAAACGTGGGGAAGTGGCAGCTAAGTGGGGAAGGAAGTGCTCCACTATGTAAGCCACTAAGCTCATGGAAGAGCAAGTGCTCCACTATGCCCCGAAAATGAGGGATCATGGAGATCATGGGGAGTAAGTGCCCCACTATAGCCTGAAAATAGGGATTATGGGTGAGCTTAGCACCTCACACTTGCCTATAAATAGGCTGCCAAGCCTCTGCTGTGTAGCATGCAGTTTTTGTGCATAGCACACACACTTGTATTGTGTAATCCTTTGTTGATGAGATAAATAAAGGTTGAGAGGTATTCTTGTAAAACTCGTGTGCTTGCTTGTGTTTGTTCTTTGTTTACGACTTGACTATTGTGGGAACTTTGTTGGGTGAGCGAAACACATAGTCGTAGGAAACACGAGCGAAAAAGGGGAGGTAAGGCTGAGTTTAGTTGGGACTAGACTGCCGCACTGGGTTGAATTTTGTTGCGAAAAATTTAACCCCGTGACACTAACCATGGACAGCATTTAAACAGATAAAACCCGAAGGGTGTGACAAGGAAAGCAAAGAAAGGGCCATCGTTCATCCGATCCCATCTCTTGAGCATCCCATCTCCACAAACTTAAGAAGTGGGCCAGGCAATATATGAAAGGATTCGATTGAGATTGAAATGGGGATTAGATAAGGGAGTGGTGGAAAGAAGTCAAAACACAAAATGGCTACTACCTCATCTCTCCTTTCATCATCCTCTCTCCTCCTCACAAAACCTGTAACACTTCACCCTCATAACGGGAAAGTCTCTCTGTTCAACCATCGTAGTCAAATTACCAAAACCTCCAAGGAGCCGGTCTTTAGAATTCAAGCTGCAAAACTTCCTCCTGGAGTATGTGCGCTGTTTGATTTTGCTCTTTCTTTTTCTTGCTTTTGTAGGTTCTTTTTTGTTACTTCCTTTTCAGTTCCCTGTGCATAAGAATGATTGTTTTCTTTTTTTGTCTTCTTTTTTTTTTTATCCCAGGTGGAATTGCCAAAAGTGGAGCCAAAATTCCAAGCCCCATTTCTTGGATTCACTAGGACTGCCGAAATATGGAATTCTAGAGCTTGTATGATGGGCCTTATTGGAGTTTTCATTGTAGAATTGGTGAGTTTTCTTTATTTCATTTATATAATATGTTAATAAAAGAAATAATTATGTCTTACCAAGATTATAATAATGGGATCTTTTAATTAATCTTTTCAGATAATAAACAAAGGAATACTTCAAGTGATTGGGGTGGATATTGGGAAAGGTCTTGATCTTCCTCTCTGAAAAGACAACAATATGTTGGATGACTAGCCTGCAGCAGCTCGTGTTACTTTGCTCGACTCTGTTGTAACTATGAACTCCATATGCATTGGAATTCAATACTTTCTTGTAGTTCATGAATTGTTTCTCTGTAATATGCAAATTTCATTTCAATCCTAGTCTTTAATCCCAGACTGATGCATCTTGTTGAGATGGCACATGAATACAGATTTCAAATCGGGAAACCTCAAATTTAACCCCCCATCTATTCATTGATATTTAGCAGCAGTGTTGTCAAAAGGCGCGCCCAAGATAGAAGATCTCTCCCAAACCCTTTTTTGTATGGAGACAATTGGGTAAAGAGAGAGAAATACTTGGCATAAATTTGCAGAATCTGTAATTCTATTGTCACCAGAAATTTATTTGACAAGGATTGTCCAATGAATTATGGTTACTGTACAACACTACTCAGCAGACAAAACAAACATACAAGCCACGAGGTGATACATTCATTCCTTCCAAAGAAACTTCTCATGTAACCTCTCTGAAGCATCAAATCAACATTGAATTGTCTCTTTCTTTTCAAGAGATAATTAATCGATTTGAGCATCTATAGCAGGTTGTTTCTCCATGCAAGTTGCCCACCTTTCAATAATCTGCCAACCAAATGATAAATGAGCATTGTGGTGGTTGAATGCGAAGGGAAAAATATCCACCTTTCAATAATCTGCCAACCAAATGATAAAATGAGCATTGTGGTGGTTGAATGCGAAGGAAAAAATATCTGCAAAAATTTTCCCTGGCAAGGGACCTTTAAAGTACAACGTTGGAGCTTTCAACGGCTTTATCGATCTTCTATCAAATCTTATCATGTGGTACCAAGATAGCAAGATCCATTACAAAAGTGTAAAACCTTCATAAACAACAACGACAAGGCTTAATCCTGAGCTGATTAATTGTTGTACGATGTCATATTTCATGGCTTCAGTCAATAAATCAAGCCTTCTTTTGAAAAAGATCACTGAAATAAAAGAAGCAAGATAAAACCACAAAGATCGGCACCCTAAAATCATGTTTCCACATGAAGAATAAAATGGACAGAATATTTGAGAGAAGAATGATATTCTATATTTGTATTCATGATGAATATATACAATCTTTACTAATCATAATTAGTGGAGCAAGATTTGCTCAAACAATCAGACAATTACCATAAGACAACAACACCATATTATGGGCAGCATGTCGTGCACATCAGATAGCAGCATATCAGGCATAATCCTTGTCCAAGACAAAGTATCCACGGGAGATTTCTTGTTTCAGCATGATTCCCTTGCCCCTCAGGAATCAAGATGTGTTTTTTGCAATAAAAGCCTGGAATCCTCATTGGCAGCTTTTGTTCTCCTGCATTGTATGGAATCTTTGGCTTTATCGGAATGATGTCATCTTTAATGGAGGTGCCCGTAACCTTCAACTCTGTTTTTCCATGGTTCACCGAATTTTCACATTATGGCTGAGGCTTGACTCCAATTCTTTGGACATTGATGGCAAGAATGTTCATATCAGCTGTGATACAAACGGTTCTGCAGAAAGGAGGAGCTGATTTCAATTGTCTTTTGTTTTGCCCCCATGTTTTCCTACCCCTGTTTCAAAGCCTCAAAACCTTGTCTGCTTTCTTACTTACTTTCTTTTTCTTTCCTTTGCAGATAGAACTTTTGTAACCTGGGCTATTACCTTTATAGTCATTCTCTTTTTAATACTATTCACTATTATCAAAAAAAAAAAAAAACTTGCTCCTAATCAAGATCGATCAACTTCACCTTTTTTCCATTCTATCATGCACCGCAAGCGCAATGCTTGGAACGATGTGCTTGAAATAGTTTTTTTGGAAGAAGTTTTGTGAGAGAATGTGCCAATTGATCAGCTGAGTGAACATGAGAGACTCATATTAAATGTATGGCAACTTGATCTCGAACAAAGTGGAAATTAATGGCAATATGTTTGATGTGAGAGTGAAATATTGGATTAGCACAAAGATTTGTGGTCTCAACATTGTCACAATAAATAGTTTTAAGTTATTGAATAAGTTAGGTTAGCCAATTAACTTCTGCAGGAGTAGATGCAATGGTCTGATATTTTGTTTCTATTGAAGGTCTTACAACAGTAGGTTACTTCTTTGAGCTCCAACTTATTGGATTGGCAACAAGAAAGATAACATAAGCCGAGGTGGATGTTTTGTCATTAATTTTACCAACCTAGTCTACGTCAGCAAAGCCATTGAGAGATGTAGATAGTTGTTGATTTAAAAATAACCCATAACTGGTACTGCCCTTAAGATATCTTACTAATTAGTATCCTCTTGACAGAAACACAATGAAGGATGGGTAGTTTGTGCATGTACTGAGAGGGTTTATTAACAGCAAACATAATATCAGGACGAGTGAGAGATAAGTATTGAAGAGAACCCAACGTTTGTCTACACGTAGTGGCATCATGAGCAAGAGATCCATCTTGAATGTAGCTTTTTGTGAAAGAAATAGTCCAGTAGTCGTTTGAAAGGCTTTAATTCCTAATAAAATAAGGAAGAATACCAAGGTCCTTTGAAGAATAATCGATTTGCAAGCTTTTTAATGAACAACCGATTAGCATGCTCATTGCTACCTGTGATTATGATTATGATGCCATCGACATGGAGAAGGAGATAAATTATTATAGTAGATGTTTGTTGAATGAATAAAGAAGTGTCACACTTTAAGTTGAAGAAACCATTGTCAAGAAGAAAATTGCACAGCTCAGTATACCATGCATGTGGTGCTTGTCTCAGACCATAGATTTCTTCGTTTAACTTGTAAACATAGTTGGGAAACTGGGAATGAACAAAGCCTTGATGTTGTTGTATAAAAACATTTTCAGTTGGAGTACCCTGTAATAAAGCATTGTTAACATCCACTTGTCGCAAAGACAATCCATGAGACACTGCAATTCTAAGAATAAGATGTATAGTAAGCTGATTTGATGACTGGGCTGCAGGTTTTAGTGAAATTAATGCCCAGAAGCCGATGAAAGCCTTTAGCTATAAGCCTGGCTTTATAGCGAGCTACGGTTCTATCGCGAGACCATATGGAATTTTTGCGTAGGGTAAGGAGGAACAAGAGACCATGTTGAATTTTTAAGTAAGGCATTATATTCATTAGACATAGCTTCTCGTCACTACTAATGTTTTTGCGCTTGTGAAAAAAATGTAGGTTCTATCAAAACTGATGTGGAGGAGGCAGTAGACATATAAAGATCAAATATTTTTTTGAGTTCGTAAGTATTGATCTGAGCATGAGTTACCATTCTAGATGAAGATGTTGGGGAATCCGACCGGTGATGTACTGATATTTGCTCATAGGAGGTCAAGCACACTGACACAATATTTAACGTGGTTCGGCAAATCCGTCTACATCCACGGGAGAAGTCATTATATTATGTAGGGAGAGAACAAGATTTACAACAATAGAGGAGGAGGAATCATCCCCTCTTGTAGTAACTCTCAACCTCACTCTATTTATCTCTTTGCAGTACTGCAATGGCAGCTACTGCTTGCTGCTCTTGGCAGCACACTCTCTCCTACATCTCTCACATCTTTGGCTCTACTACTTCACTCTCATTTTGCTCTCTAACATATGCCTCTATTTATAGGCATTCATGAAAGCTATTCTTGGTTTGTTGTCAACAACGGTGGCTATCAATAGTCAATGGTTGGTGTCATCCATTTGTTGCACATGAAATGGCAACCAACCTAACAATCACCCCCTTTGCCATTCATGTGGGGCAACTATCTTCTTTCTTCTTCAACACAAGCTTGCATCTTGCAGCTCTTTCAAGTTTTCCATTTTGAGAGCATCTTTGGCCAAGTTTATAGGTACTCGCCAAACCTTTCAATCATCAGAGTAACCAAAACACACCTTTTCTCACACAAAAGGATCACTATAACCAGATGGTCTGCCACATCACATCTGAATAGTGTTAACGCTTGTCTCTGGAACAACATTCCCCTTCGAGCGTGCTCGGTCCGGAATGATTCATCAAGCCTCACATCAAGGCTTACAACACCCCCTCAAACGGATATATCAAGTGCGACAGTCATTATTTGAGTATCTCAATATGATCACAAGCTCACCACTCTTCCAAGAGTTTACTCATCCAGGAGTTGCGCCTGCCCTCTGTTTCACCCTAGAAACCACGCCTTACTTCTCCATGAGTCTCCTACTCTTAGTCTCAAGAGTCCAGGTAGCTTTCCACCTTTAACCATGGGGGCAGCCCATAAAAGGTTGATCCATATCTGTCTTCATACTCTGAGTATTACAATGCCATTACCGAGCCCACCACCTTGACAAGAGTCAACTTGTTCCCGGAACCTGCGCATGCCCTTCTGCACCTTCATAGCAGCCGCGTCTTAATGCTCCACAAGTCATCCACTTATTGTCCAAGGCAAATGTCTTCTAGCTCATTGATCTTTAGCATGGGGGCAATATCCATGAAAGTCAATCCTGCATTTATCTCCATACTCATCATAGCCCTTTCATTGGCTATCCATCTGTCCACTCATACCTAGCCATCACATTGGCTCTGGGGCGTTCTGAACTGGGCTCCTTTCACGGCCCTCACACCTTCTCCTGAGGTGTCTCCGCTCGTTGTCATGCGGCGGTCTAATTATAGGCTCATCTCATAGCCTCCATACCTTACTCCTGAGGTGTCTCCGCTCGTCATCATACGACGATCTAATCATGGGCTCATCTCATAGCCCTCACACCTTCTCCTGAGGTGTCTCCGCTCGTCGTCATGCGGCGGTCTAATTATAGGCTTTTCTCATAGCCCTCACACCTTCTCTTTAAGGTGTCTTCGCCTTTCATAGGCGGTCACATCCTTCTTCAACTGAGATGCTTCAAAGTGGCTCCATAAATTCTCTACCACCATGTGGACTATGGGAGAGATCACTGCCACTAATTACATAGAAAGAGAAAGTTGCGGTATACTCCTCGCAATCCTCCACCTCAATTTCTATGTTTGGAGCTTCTACGCCTTTTCTGCTTAACAGCTCCACCCACACCAACTCCCTTTGGTGTCTTCGCCTTTCATCATAGGCGGTCGCCTTTTATCACAGGCGTTTGCACCCCCTCAATTAGGTGCATCTACAACAGCTCACCCTTCCATCTTTACATGCATTGAAAGGTCCTTGTTTGTTGCCTTTATCAAGAGCACAAGAGACTTCTTGTTGTACAACTTTTTCATACAGTCTCTGCTTTGAGCTTCATCTGGGAACTCTTCTTTTCCTTGCACCTGTTGTCTCATTACAGTACCTCGTTGGATCCTCCGGGTACTCCTACACAATCTTCGTGTGCTCTCGTGCAATTTTGGTTCTCCAGATTTCTCCCTATTCCTTGCTTATGTTTGACAGCAGCTCATCCTGTCACAACATCTATCCAAGTCAAAATAGGGTGTCAATCTTTATCCTTTTGCTGTATTTCTCTTCCATTATCAGGGTCTTCATCAATTCTCCCCTCGAGAAATTACAGTCACCGAATCTAACTTTCTTGGAGAAATCATCACTTCATCAGATCCTTGATCATACGGAACCCAACTGTTCCTTTGTGCCGTCATCCTGCTAGTCTTCAACAGTTTCATAACAAACTGTCACATATACGAAAATAGTACCGTATGGATAATCCTTCCACTAAGCAAGTTCCCAGGAAAGATTGGAGGGGTCACAACGGTCCCGCTTAAAACCCAATCTCCTAGACAGAACTTCTTAGGCCATATCTATCCATCGTACTGTCTTTCCGTATATACAACCATTTGCTAGCCTTGTCGCGGCATTTCTTTACAAGTGATCTGGGGTATCCTTGTTTTATACCTGATTTCTCAACATCTGGTGAGACTACCAGTGCTCAGATTCGTCAAGATTGGTCTTCATCAAATTTCACTCTCCACCTCAAATTGTCCACATGATCGGGTGTTTAGAGTGTCCCAATTTTACCTTCCCTTAAGGCAATTAAAATTCCCCACGTAATAGTTCATCGCATGTAATTGGGCAAACATGTGTGATTTCTTCTTCTTCAGCTCCATCGACCACCATGATGACCATCATATGCCTCCTGATCGGGCAATCTCTCTTTAATAATTCATCACTGCCATTTCTGATCTCAATCTCAACGATCGGACCGTACCATTGCATCCGGAACGATCAAATTAGCTGGAAACAAGTCTGAAATCGTCCAAATCGCACTTCAGACGGCTAAGATTTGATCAAAACAATTTTGGCCTGTTTAACGACCCAGATTCAATCTCAGAACCGGTTGCACGTAGACTCTGCCACACAGGATCAAAATCCAGGGAGCTGATGTGGCTGTAATGACGTGTCATCCACGTAGGACATATAGGTCAACAAAAGCTGACGTGGCAGTTTGACTGGTCAGAGTGCTGCTGTGTCAGGTGACGTGTCTGCTGACTGTGCAGAACTACTGACATGGCAGAGGACGTGGCAGTTTGACTGGTCAGAGTGCTGATGTGTCAGGTGACGTGTCTGATGACATGGCGGTTTGACTTGTCAGAGTGCTGATATGTCAAGTGACGTGCCTGCTGACTATGCAAAACTGCTGACGTGGCTGATGGCATGGACAGCCACCCCCGCCGGCGCGTGCGATGGTTTCTGACGTCCGATTTCGACGCGGTTTTCACCAGTGGCTTCGTCTCTTCCTCCTCTACACAATGGTATGGTCAAAACACAATTTTGACAACTTTCATTTTTGAGAAAAATCAAACATCACGTTAAAACCATGTGCTCTGATACCAATTGTTGGGGAATCCGACCGGTGATGTACTGATATTTGCTCATAGGAGGCCAAGCACACTGACACAATATTTAATGTGGTTCGGTAAATCCGCCTACATCCACGGGAGAAGTCATTATATTATGTAGGGAGAGAACAAGATTTACAACAATAGAGGAGGAGGAATCATCCCCTCTTGTAGTAACTCTCAACCTCACTCTATTTATCTCTTTGCAGTACTGCAATGGCAGCTACTGCTTGCTGCTCTTGGCAGCACACTCTCTCCTACATCTCTCACATCTTTGGCTCTACTACTTCACTCTCATTTTGCTCTCTAACATATGCCTCTATTTATAGGCATTCATGAAAGCTATTCTTGGTTTGTTGTCAACAATGGTGGCTACCAACTCTAACTCATTCAACAATGGTGGCCACCAACTCTAGCTCATTCAACAATGGTGGCTATCAATAGTCAATGGTTGGTGTCATCCATTTGTTGCACATGAAATGGCAACCAACCTAACAGAAGATGGATATGGAGTATTGTGAAAAGGCAGCTCATGGTTAGAAAGAGAAGAAGTAAGGGATTCAAATATAATTTGTGTCGTGCTTGAGTCAAGGACACCATTCGGTAAGAAACTAGTAGTAGAGGACATCATGTATATAGTTGAAGTATAGCGTGAAAAGTCTTGAATAGATGGATTATGTTGAGTCAGGTATGAAGACAACTCTATATTTTATGGTGGAGAAACGATAGATAGAGGTAATATAGTATAGTGTAATCTAAGGGACTTTATCTGAGTATTTTTTTTTTCCTGTTGAATTTGGAGCTAAGAAAATTAAAGCAAGATTTGAAAATGTGGTTGTATTTACCCATTATTCTGAAGAAAGAATTTGTTTGTAGGGATAGATGATTTCAATCAAAATCACATGATGAGACAAACTTTTTTAGTTTTTAGGTCAAGACAATCGATTATTTACCAAGTAACCAAGAAAAACACATGGCCTAGAATGAGGTTCTAATTTATGAGTTGCAAGGGCAAGGATATGGACAGCAAAGACAATCAAAAACCCGTAAGTAATCTTAGTTTGGATGTTAACAAAAGAGCTTGTGAAAGGTACTTTTAAATTTGAATGCCAAATAAAGTATATGATTGATTAAATGTTTGGCCATCTGAAATGTATATGGCTAGAAACAAAGTGGTATGTAAGCTTGATAGGGAAGGGTAAGACCAGTTTTTATAGTATAACGATGCTTTCTCTGACCAATTCCTACATATTCAGGCATGTATTGGAGGATATGAGATGTTGAATACAAATCTTATTAGCATGAATATGAAATAAACTTCGGTATTCTTCACCTTTATCAGTGTAAATGGTTTTAATGATGGTTTAAAAAAAAATTGTAATGAGATTTATTGAACCAATCTAAAGTGTTCAAAGATTATTGGAACATCAAACCTCAATTTTAAAGGATTGAACCACGTATACTTTGTAAAGTAATTAATAAAAATTACATAGTATGTGAAGTTAATAAAATATATAATTTGAGATGGCCCCAGACATCTAAATAGATCACTAAAAAGGTTTATAATATCAAATTAAAGATTTAAAGGATAATTTATGACCATTATTATGGAAACATGATTTAGAAGGAGTTTCAGATTTGGATATATATATATATGCGCGCGCGCGCGTGTAACATGAATACTCTAATTGAATAGAAGCTTTAGTGAATGAAGGAAGATGGGTGGCCTTGTCATCCATTGATGCCACAGGTTTGGACTTTGAAGTAACAGTGATAAACATAGATGGGAAGAAAAATGTTGGTCATTGGCATTTGACCAAGGATGCCCCAGTGCTCAAATCTTTTATAAAAAAAATGATCTCAATAATATTAAATATATATGCTATTTGTTTATATAACTAAAAAACTTATATAAGATTACTTTTAATTGAAGGTGCACATCTATATTAACTTATGTAAATATGGTGGTAGGTGAATCAAGTGTGCTAGAACTAATACGAGAGATATAAACACCATTATCATCACTAACTATAATATCTTCATACCAAATATAGTTAGAATGCATTTAAGTTAAATGTTATATGACCAGAAATTCATATAGTCTATATAAATTCAAAATAGGTATGATTTCAAACTTACAAGATCGAGACAATAACCAAAAACCAAAAATAAAGCAAACCAAATTAAACTTTTAACTAGTATCAAAAATGACAAAGTGTTAATTAAGAGGAAAATAAATATCAAATCCAAAAGTCAAGAATTTTTTATTTTTTTTGTTAAGAGATAACAAGAATTCTAATCCTTATGAGCTTAGAATTGGTTTGGCCCAGCAATGAAAACCCCTGTAGGATTAGGAATTCTATATTTGTTAGGAGTAATATAATCCTTATAAGTCTTTATAGAGTATATTTAAGTATTATGTCTATAATGTATATATCTAAACTTATTATTATATATACTAATTTGTAACTTTTTAATTAGTGAATATAAATAGATAGATGAAACTAATTTTCACCAATATAAAATATTCTATAAAACATTTCAAATTCATTTGGCTTATTCTCTTGTTTTATCAAAAGCAATAAACTTTGATTTCATCATGAATTGTGCAATACATGTTTTTTTTAGAGGATTTTCATGACATGGCTTCTCCACTAAATATAAAGACATATCCAAGTAGGGATTTAAATAATTTGTATTGGATATTCAATTAGCATCACTATGCTATTATAATATTGTTGGATAACCAATATAGTGTAATTCATAGTCCAACGTGTAACTCAAATATTTGAATATCTTTTTATTATCTTTCAATGATTCATATTTGAATTATTTGTAAATCTACTCGTTTACTAGTTGAGTAAGTAATATCAAGCCTTGTACATTTAACCTCTATTCTTACCTCTACTCTTGAATAAATATACATTTATATCAATTGGTGTTTTTTTATAGTGATATTGTTACATTTAAAAAATTTGTCAAGAATTTTTTTAATATAATAAGATTAGGACAATAATAATTCATCAGATGTCCTAGAGATTTTTATTCCTGGTATAACATTTATAACATCTAAGCTTTTCATTTCAAACTTAATAGTTAATATTTTCTTAGTAAACTTCATTATGTGATTATTATTGCTCAAAATTAACATATTATTCACATAGAGATATATAATGACATAACTTTTATTATTGTTTTTCATTTAAACACATTTATCAACTTTGTTGATTTTGAACTCATATGAAAATATAACCTTATTATTTTTTATGTCATTATTTAGGTATTTGTTTCAAACCATATAATAATTTAATAAGCTTAAAACTTTCTTTTCTTGTCCATTTACAACAAATATCTTGAGTTGTTTTATGTAAACCTTCTCATCAAGGTCACTATTTAATAAAGTTGTTTTTACATTCACTTAATGTATATAAAGCTTGTTAATATATGCAATGACTATTAACGTTCATATGGAAGTTATTCTTGACAAATGTGAATATGTATCAAAATTGCTCACATCTTCTTATTGTCTAAAACCTTTAACAACAAGTCTAGTTTTATAGCTTAATGATTTACTTTGAGAAAAAAGACCCACTAGTTTTCAAGTATGATTATTCATAATGGATTCAATATTATTATTGACTGTCTCTTTTTAATAAAAAGCTTTCGGACAAGACTAGAGCAAGTTCAAGGTTTATTTTCTTATAAGCATCTTAAAGAATCAAGATTGAATATTTTGCTTATTTTTTCATTTTTACTCTTTTTTAATCTCAACTTCATCATCTTATGATTGATGATGATACTTGATCTAGTCTCTATTATTCTCTTAAGTAAATGATTTTCTCATTCTTTTTTCCATGGAAACACATCTTTAAATAATGTAGTATTTATTAATTTCATAATAATATTAGGATGAATATCCTTAATATTTGATTTGTGTACAAGAAATTAATTTGTATTATTATTGTATACATATTTTATAAATACACAATCTATAATTTCAAGTCATATTTTGGCCTTTTCAGGATCAAGTATTGGTAGCTTTATAAGACACCTCTGCATATTGCGATATTTATATAAAGGTATTCTATCTTTACAATTCATATGATATATTTTTTAACTTTTTATAGGGTACTTTGTTAAGCATTCAAATTTTAGGTGCTCCTAAACTTATCAACATGACATTCATTATTTCTTTCAATGTTTAGTTTTTACATTTTATAATATGATTTTGTTATGGTGAATAAGGAGCAGTAGTATGGGGAACAATACTATTTTGAAAACATAATTCCTTGAATGATGCTTTATATTCTCTATCTCTTTCATTTATTATTGCATTTATCTTCTTGTTAAATTGATTTTCAATTTTATTCTTGCACCTAGCATCTTAGAGGTTGATGATTTCCTCATATAAGGTATTTTTTCATCCATTTCATTGTAAATAAAAAAACATTCTTTTCTCTACACATACATATCCTGTAACACCAATGTCAACCCATTATTACTCAAGATTATTGAATAGGTTGACTTTAAAAACAACATAAGACATGTTTATTTTTAAAACTTTATCAATAAGGTGATCAACCTTAGTGATATTAGTATGAGCAATCATTTTCTTATTGTTTCCTTGTTGACCCTTATTTCTACACTCCTTAGCAAAATGCTCAGTTTTATTACAAATAAAGTAGTTTGCCAATGAATTTCTTAGCAATTCCTTTTCCCCTAACACAAGCTTCTTTTTTTGATTCATATTGTGGGACTTTCCTATTTATTTTATAATTTTATTATTTATTTTTATTTTTATTTTAGGGGGTACTAGAAGAGTTGATTATTCTTTTAGATAACTTATTTTTATATCTTTAACCGCTAAATAAAATCTTCAACTTGTATCTCTTTTTATTTATGCTTAAGGTAGTTATTGAAATCTTTCTAAAATAATGGTAATTTTTCAAGGACTGCAACTATTTAGAAAGACACACTTAGAGACATATATAATGCAAGATAAGTTGAAACTCTTGAACTTAGTTTATTATGATTTTTAAATCAACCATCTTAAAATATAAAAATTTACCAACTATGAACTTATTCATGCTAGTTTTATAGGATGTTTACAATGTGTCTTCCAAGATTCTTACAGCACCACTTTATTTTAAATATATTTTTAAATAAGGTATTTGAACTAAAATAAAAACATTCAATTATTTTTCTCTCAAGTAAACTTAAACTCTAGATTTGGAAGAAAACACAAAGCATTAGAAAAAAAAATAGGTGAGTAATAGTATGTAAAAAATATGGATAAAAAAAACTTTTAATTTTAAACTCTTCCTTCTTCACCCCTTTTTTATAGTGAATTTTGAAAACTAAAAAACTAAAAAATTGATTATGGTAATAATCATAATTAATTCTCATCATTATTAATTTTTAATTAGTTTTCATAAATCAAGGATTAAATATAAATATAATGGCCATAAATTTGAATTTTCTAACTAAAAAATTATTTAGATTTACAAGAATACTTTCGAAAAAAATTGTCAGCATTCATTGGATAGAGTGGACAAAACGACTGGTTGGAAGAAATCATTCACCATGACTAGGTCCAAGTCCAGATTTTAGTTAGCAAAAATTAATTTTTTATGAACTCAAATTTATTCTATAGTAAATTCAAGCTCAGAATGAGCATACTCCAAACTTATATTGCTTATGACTTCTCCTCTAAAAACTTGGGTATTCTTTGGATTCAATTTTAACTTTTTAACTTTTTACTTTGTGAAAATCAAGAAAATTTTATTTTTTTTTTATATGAGATAGAGTTCTTTTAAAAGATTTATTTATTTCACCAAACATGCCTTAAGATTAATTTTTTATTCACCCATAATTTATTTAAATCATATTAATATTTCAATATTAAAGAGTTTGTGTAGAAAATTAAATTTTAACAAAAATTTAACTCAAAAAATAAGTAGATCTCATTTTAATTTTGCCACAAAAATACTCATTAACCATATTTTAATAAATTTTCCATTGTCTTTCACAAAGAAAAACTTGCACCGTTACCAATAATTTATTACAATAAATAGAACATGCGTTTACAAAAGTTAACATTAAAAAAATTGATTTAGAGATATTAATTTTTTGGATGCAAGTATAACTTAAGAGATTAAGAAATTAAAAACAACGAAATACAATCAACCTATAACGATTGATGATTATCAAGATCAACCACCAATTGTTATATAAATAAAAACAGCGTAAATTAAGAAAGTGTCAAAACCACTAGTGATTTACAAGTAAGTCGTTGTTTACAAAAAAAAAAAAAAAAGTGGTTTATGCCGTTAATTAATCTCGATTTAGCTAGGTGAAAGGAAGGAACTTGTGGCAGAAGAAGAACAAAGTGAGAGGAATGATTATATTCGAGGATAAATGTTTATTGCAACTTTTTCCTTTAGTAATGATGAATATTTATCATTGTTAAATTAAAGCCATAAGCATTGAGCTGCCACTTGAATTTGAAAATAGTGACAAAACGCAAAAAAAGAAGTGGGTTTTATTCTCAAATCACATGATCAGAACGTACTTTGATCACATTAAGTGTAATCCTCTGAAAGATGCTAATTGCAATTTTGTGAACTTAATTAACAATTCTTTCTTGCAATTTGTTCCTCTCTGAGAGGCCCCTTTTGCTCCAATATTCAATTGAACTACATATTTATAGCTCAGTAGCTATACGCAAACTAGCAAATTTAGTGAGTGAAGTTAGGAGCAACTATAGTGATAGAGAAACGAAACCCCCACTGGAAGCAATGCACATATACCCTTCATCTTGAAAGTGAAAGTGAAAGTGAAAAGAGAGCAGAGAAAAGAAAAGTGAGATCAGTGGGATTCAGCAACATAGCCATCCATTGTTACACAATGTCCTCTATCCACATTAACTGCTTTACTTAAGAATAAGCTCGTAGTTGTGATCTTTCATTCTGCTGCGTTCATTTGAAACTATGTCGCTGCTGTCCTTTTCATCAGTTCTCCAGCTTTCTCTTTTCCTCTACCTGCTTGCTTCATTCCCCACTACAAGTGATTGCTATGCTCTTTAATTTATATTTTACCTTCTTGAATTATGTGGATTTAAAGTGTGCTTTTAATTTTGTTTTTGAACACTTGTTTGCAGATGGGGAACAGCTCATATTGGTGAATAACTGCAATGAGAGCCTATGGCCTGGAGTACTTGGTGGTGCAGGTCACTCTACACCGAAAGATGGCGGTTTTCTTCTTGGATGTGGTGAGGAAGTAGTCGTTGACGTGCCCGACAAGTGGTCAGGGAGGATATGGGGTCGGCAAGGATGTTCCTTCGACAATAATGGAAAAGGATCTTGTGACACCGGGGATTGTTCAGGCTTACTTCATTGCCAAGGCACTGGTGGTACCCCCCCAGCAACCATGGTCGAAATGACTCTTGGATCATCTACTTCACCCTTGCATTTCTACGATGTTAGTTTAGTTGATGGCTTTAATTTGCCAGTTTCAATGGCACCAGTTGGGGGCGGAATTGGCTGCGGAGTTGCATCGTGTGAAGTCGACTTAAACATATGCTGTCCATCTGCACTGGAAGTCAAGAGCAATGGCAAAACTGTGGGGTGTAAAAGTGCTTGCTTGGCTATGCAATCCGCCAAATATTGCTGCACAGGAGATTATGCTAACCCGAAGACTTGCAAGCCTACCCTTTTTGCCCATCTATTTAAGGCTATATGCCCAAAGGCCTATAGTTATGCCTTTGATGACTCCTCCAGCCTTAACAAATGCAGGGCCTCGCGGTATGTTATTACCTTCTGCCCTCCTAAATGAGGGCCAGCACAGGTAAATTAATTATAGCTGTCTAGGAGTCAATGGTGTTAGCAACACCTTGTCTAGGAGTCAATGGTGTTAGCAACACCTTGTTATCCTTCCCAGCTTTTTTTTCTTAAAACAAAAGGTTAAATCAGTTGTTTTTCACGTTTTCAATTTTCCTATGAGTCCTCTATTGTGGGACTTGTAATTTGTTTTCGTCGATCGTCTTGATACTTTTAGAAGCGGTTTTTTCCAGTGTTCGAGTGTATATTACTGCAGTTTTCTGAATTTTAAAAGATACTCCTCTGAAACAGGCAGCTATAATCTTTACACGATATGCACACCCAATTCCTTCAGCGGAACTCTTGCTAGGGCTCCCAGTTTCATACTGAAGGCAGCCATTCAGATCGAAGATAGTTGATGGTCCCTCCGGAGATTATTTAAAAATATATATATATATATATATGCATCATTGAATGATAACAGTTAAAAATGAAAATCAACATTGAACGTAGCATTTTCAGCAACATGAGCTATTGCCAGAAGGATACGAGCTTGTTACAATACATCTCTAACTACCATGGCAACCACATATAATTTGCCTTCGTGAAGATTCTGAAAAGGAATGACGACTAGCCAAAACAGATCCTTTAAAGAAAGGAACCGACAACTTAAGAGATATAGTCCAATTCTTTCTTTTCATAAGCTTGCTTCCATTACACCATGATGGATATCAACATTCATTGGCAATCTGTCCTTTCAGAGGGCTAAGTAGACGCTCTGCATTTCAACCACCTTTCTTTCTCGTGTTCCTGGCATCACTGTACACCTAAATGAGGAAATGACCGTACAATTAAATAGCCTGCAGGCCATGTAAAACCATGCCAATCTGTGAGCATAATGATCTCATCATGAATGCATGCCTTATTACAATACAAATGTTTACAACCATTTCATAAGCCCAAAGTCCCACTTTGAAGATGTTACATCAGCTGGATTATTGTCGGGGAGCAATGTCGAACAAAATAATCGGATTGACATCCAAACTTAAAAATACATAATAATCCGAGGATCAAGTTCGGCAACAAAATTCCCAAAAATTGGTTGTGGAATCCACACACTTAAAACACCAAGTAAGAAACATGGACAAATCTTTAATTCGTGCTTGTGTTATAAAGAACAAAGTTACCATCCCTATTCCATTATCACAATGAAAGGATCTGTCTATTCAAGTCAAATTAAAACCAAGAGGTGGATATATATTTACATGCACCATCAGGAGAGGACATAACACGACTTCAAGCCAAGGTATTTTACTTCAAATGTACACTAGGCACAATATAGAGTACCTAGTATGAATATTCGATCCATCCCACTTTACTACGAGCACAAAAAAAAATCCACAAAGAGAATAAGCGCGCAGTATAAGTGGAAAACAATAATTAAGGAAAAGACATAACAAGTTACCCAGAAATCTATATATAGATCACGTTGACAACCTTGGAAATTGTCTGAGCGTTATGTAGAGGTGTTGTTATGCTCATCACCATTGACTTCACCACTTGAGGTCCCTAGGACATTAGCAGCCTCAGGTGCAGGGCCCGATCCTAATAACAAGGGTGCTTGTTTCTTTTCAGTACCGGGATTTTTACCAGCATCAGGTCTAGCAGCCCAAGCTCTAAGAGGAGGTTCAAAATGCTTGCTGGCAACATCAGGAGGTGGTGAATCTTCTCCAGGGAGAAAAAGAAGCCCCTTATCACGTAGAGATGATGGTTCATTGTAGCAAGCATTCCAGAGGGAGTCTACAAGCTGCCTTTCTTCCCTAGCTGCCCCAAGATCTTCAGGTGACATCAAGCTGATACCATTAACCCGTTCTTCAAGGACTTGCTTCAATTTTTCATCGTCTACACATAATCTTCCAGTGTTCCCATCTACCTTGTTTCGAGAAAGTTCAAGAAGGCCACGAAGGGCAGCTTCCCGTACTTCTGCATGTTCACTTGAGGCAAGGTGTAACATTATGCGGGGGAACCCCAGATCACTGACTATGCTGCAATCTGAGCTATTCTCATGCAGTAGGTAATGGATCAAGTTCAACGCTTTTCTGAAAATTAAATTTATAAGAAAGTTAAAACGGAGAAATAAATCAAGAATCAATTCAGTAAGTCATGGAAGTACTGGCAAAAACTGAACTTTCATTTCTCTCAGTTGAACAAAAGATTTGATTTTTTCAACTGTTTATAATAAATTAGTGGCATACAATTCATCAGTGGTCAGAGAGAAAGATTGATTGCAGAAAAACATAGTACCACTCTAAATACCTTTGAAATCTCACATTCCCTGAACCCAGGGCATCTCTCAAAGCTGCAAAACCATTTGCTAGACGAAATGCAGCAATACCTGGCTTGTTATGTCGGATTAAAGCTGTGAATCACCAACAATGAATGAACCTCGCATTAAGAACCTTCTAAAACAAGGAAAGTAGCAAAAACAAAACCAACATGCAAGCTCTAATAATCAAGATCAACACATACAACCAAAAGCAATACTTACATGATATTGCACCTAATGCTTTTGTTCTAACATTCACATCAGGATCTGAAGTGAAATTAGAAAGCAGAGGCTCAAAACCATTTGCTTCCATAACCAGTTGCTGACTCCTAGGGTTGTTCTGGACTATGGTGGTTACAACTTCAGCAGCCTTTGCTCGAATATTAGCATGGGTGTTCTTTAGATAACCAAGGAGAGGAACCAAACCCCCGATCGAGTGAAGATCTGCCACATATGCATATATCAAGCAGATAAGGGAAACTCTACTTACAAGAGAGTCAAAATGAACTGAATTATTGCATATTGAAAGTAACAGAGCCAAGAAAATATGAAATCACATTTTCATAGAAAAAACAACTCCACAAGCATGATTTAATCTCATTTGTCACTCTTCATTCATTAAAAGAATGTAGCTCATAGAACATGTCATGATACAAACCCATGCAAGTAGATGATCCACAAATTTCCAACTTTATCAATAAGTTCCAGAATGTAACCAATTTACAATAAACAGAAACAGAAAGAGAGACATCACGTTATAGAGTTGTGTTGCACAGAGTGTTACCCTACCCACAGGACAAAAGACTCCCCTGCCAAGTGCCAACAATATCAAACAATAAGGTATTGATATGGAACAATATGGACTAAAGGGCCAGGCAAAGAAGGGACATAAATCATCTATTTGAAAAACTACAGGGAACCCAGTATTTTGAAATATAAAGCATAGCGAACAGAAAAAAGGATAGAGAGGGATTCTGCCATCTGAGAAACCATATAATATGTAAAATAGAGGAAAAACTGACCATTGGCCATGTCAATGGCTTCAACATGTTCTTGTAGCTCATCCAACAAATCTGTCAAGGTACGTAGATGATGATAAGTAAACAAAAACCCAGAAAGGAAAAGGCAATGAATGAAAGAGTGGTCTCACATCCAATCTAACCTTCGATATCAGCAGAAGTAACTCCTTGCGCCTCCAACACTTGTTCAGGGGTCTGCATCACAAGAGTTATCTCCTTCATCCTCTTTACTACATCAACACTCTGTGATTGCATTGCTTCCATAAACCATCTTCTATCCTCCTCGCTAACATTATCCAATTTAAATTCATTTCATTTTCTTTAACATTAATTAAAAAAAATAAAAAACACGACAACTACTTGTTGTGATGAGCATCAATTAAAAGTTACCTGAGATTGCGATTAGAAGAAGTCCCATCAGAATGGGCAAGGCTCCACTTGAGCAATCCGTCCCAGTTGGGTCCGTCTTTTGCCATGCTTCTTCTTCTTCTATTAACTACTTCCTTCCAACCCTATATATTGTTGTTCTCGCTTTTCTAAAACAATAATGAAAATAATAATAATAGTAAGGGTAGCGGTGAATGATGCAATTGCAAAGATAGATAAAAGGACAGAAAAGAAGAGGGATAAATATAAATAGAAAGGCGAAGAGAAGATAAGGTAATAGAAAAGAAGACCGACTGGCTACTAAAAGCAGCCCTCCTGGTTCATTACTACAACTCTGGAACTCTCTCCAGCATTCCAGGCTCCACGCGAAACCAAGCTCGACGTTCAGCGCCGCTGCACAACAAAAACTTCTAGTATGATTTCTTTTAGGCCCAATGATATCTTGGGCTTGGGCCTATTTTAAGAAAAGAAATTGAGCATGCTGATGTCATCCCTATCCATTATTTGAAAAATGAAAATGAAAAATGACGTACAATTTTCACATATATGACTAGGGAAAGCATAGAACACATAAACAGCCAATAAATAATTAATTGAGCAATATTTTTTTAAAAATAATTTTTAATGTAATAAGTTAAAAATAAGTAAATATTATTTTGAAAAATTTAACTTTAAAATTTAAAAATCTCAAATTGATTTACTTTTGAGGTCCAAAGATATTTAGTTCAAATTTAGAACGTAGTTGCACCATATTTTCATAAAAAAAAAAAAAATTTATTTTTTATTTTTTATTTTTTATTTTACTTCAAATTAAACCTGATTTTCATAAAATTTTNAAATTATTTTTATTTTTTATTTTTTATTTTACTTCAAATTAAACCTGATTTTCATAAAATTTTAAGTTTTCTTTTTTATTTTATTTTAAATTAAATTATTTTTGTGTTTCTAAATCAATAAGCCGAGAGATTAACATTTTGGCTCCAATCACCTTTACGGGCATTAATAACTATTATCTGCTACATCCTTGCTTAGCTTTATCATTCATAATTCCTCCAATAAATTTCAAACTCCGTAGAAAATAAATGTCCCAAGGCATGAACAAGCTACAAAAGGTGTCATTGAATGCCTTGGATCCACCAGGCCCCTGTGGAGCTTCCTGTCTAATGTTTTACATCTTCATCAAGTTCCCGCAGATAATGCCTGATTTACAGCATTTCTGGTTTCAATGGCTCCTTGCCATCAAATAGAAAAGTTTTCATAAGAAAAAACCACACGAACTTCCAAGTGCACAGTAAAAGAAACCTTGAAGAAAGTTTTATGCTATTCAAAAAGACATTCAAGCAGATTCAAGAGTCAAAAAATTTGATAGCATCCTATCTGCTGCAATTATAAGACTACTGAATAAAATAACGGTACAAAAACTCATCAACAGGTTCTTCAGGCCTCTGTTACAGGGAAATCAAAAACCACATCTTTCCCTGTAAGCTTCCTGTAAACTCCAGCATATGACTCCAGCTTATACTCGGTGTTGTTGCGCTCCTTGGGATCCAAGAAGATCTGGCAAACAAAAAATAGGGAGAACTCATGACAAGGGCAGAGATTATGGTGACAGAACACAATTCTAACTACAAATTTTCAGTTCCTCTTGACTTGAAAGTGTCAAAGCTACCTTGCTAATTTTGGATCCATCAATCCTGTATCTGGTGCGCTTTCCAACAATCTCAGCAGGATACACTAAATCCTCAAGCATGGCTTCATGCACGGCAGTTAGGGTACGGGAGCGGGGGCGCTGAACAGCAGACCCTTTTTTGGGTGGCCGCACAATCCTTCGGGTAGCAAGCAGAACAACATCCTGCCAGATTATCAGAGGAACAATTGATGCATAATTCATAATTCAGATTCAAACAAGTAATGGACTGAAACTTGGATTTACTTTGAGCTTTAACCATGAATAGGAACTTCAAATGCTGAGTTTCTTCTTCTAAGGACTTGACCCTGCAGCCTTTCAGGTTGCAAGCTCAGGTCCTTATTCCCCATCCACTAAACATGAGGAAAACTGAGAATCTGAGATAATAGTACCTTCCCACTGAACTTTTTCTCAAGCTCTCGAACAAGGCGAAGATGAACCTTGCGGTAAGCTTTCCTCAGCCTATAGGGAACATAGATAACAATAGCTTTGCGATTTCCAGCAACATCTATTTGACTGCAACATTTACAAAGTTTAAGTTTAGCAAATAGACCTGGCACCACAGGGAAGACAGAAAATTGAAAGAATAGGATGGAAAAGTTTCACATAGAACACGCATACAATTATGTACATACACTGCGGAATTTATAAAGAGATCTTTTAGATCACTTTTCAGGTCTGAGTTGGTATTTTCCAAATCAAATAATGCCTGCAGAGAAGAGCATTTTAGTTTTCAACATATTTAATTCCTTTGATACATGAATCCAAAAAAAAAACAGATAATAAGAGTAAAGAGCTAACCTGGGCAACTGTCTCCTCAAACTCAGTGGGTTCAGCATCCTTGTCCTTTTGGATCTTCTTCCTAGTCGTGAACATCTTCACTGATCTGGTTAGCCACAACAAGAGATTAGATTTAATAACTGAAATAAAATTATCAAAATCCAAATTTATCAGAACAACCTGCTGGTCATGCATTATGAGCTGTCATCCTAATGAACAACTAATTTCTAGTCATATATCTGCAAGTATGTTTCTTTTTTGTTCAGAAACGAACTAATCTAGAAAATAATCATGCCTAGTGCAAGAATCCAACACCTAATATCAATCCATACAAGTCTTTTGCCGCTAAAAAAACTTCGCTTTTTCATTATCTTATTCTCCGCTATATCTTCCTCGTTCCATTTACTAACAAACTAATTGCATTGCATCATCAAAACATCAATCCATCACTCTAATCTACAGTTAATGAACTGTAAAACACACGAAACAGCAGCTTTGATACTTTCAAGAGGTACAAAACAAAAGATAAGAAAAACAGCCCATTTACTTTGGACACGGAATGCACCTATATAAGAAAACAGATGTCAAAATTCAATCTTTTACACGAACCCAGTTCACAAACACCAAAAATTTAAACAGCCCATTCTATCTTGCAAGCAAAAACAGACGCTACAAGCAAAATAGAGCAGGTTCAATCTGAGCATTAAAAACTTGGCATTTGAAGAAACAGCATTTACCTAGCAGGCAGCAGGCAAGAAGTGATCTGGTTGCTGTCGATACTACTGCTATGAGGGGAAGGGGGATGATACTGCGGAAGTTGAGGTTTAATAGTAGGGACAAATTAGGGTTATAAACTCACCCTACTTTGGACGGCTAAGATTAGTCTTGGGAATTTGACGGACAGATTGGTTTCTTTTATTTTTCTCTTTTTTTTTTTATTTTGTCACTATTTTCTCTTTTTCCTCGAAGTATTTCACGGAGAATGTTAGCGGTGCCCTAGCTACTGTATATATGCATAATACCGAATGTTTTATATCGGTGTCATACTCCGGTAAAAAGTTTAGATATATATAAATTATTTACCAGTTATCGGGTATGTATGGATATTCATTATCTCATGATTATACAGTATTAAATAGAAAATTAAATAGTTATAAAATTATAAATATTATACATATAAATATGTTTTATGTCAATATCAAAATATACATATATCATATTGTATTAAAAAAATCTACATATTTTATAAATATATCAACATAATACAAATAAATATTTTGAATTAGTTTCAGATAGTTTCATAAAAGTTTAACAATATTTATATTCTATTCATTATTCATCAAATAAAATATTTATTTATAAAATATTTATTTATTTAAATTAGATTAAAATTAAATTATTATCTCTAATTTATATAGATGTTTGTGATATATTACAGGCTAAGTCAAATTTTTCATAATAAAAAAAAATATTTAGATGATGATGAGGTTTGTTTACAGGAGTGAGAAAAGTTAAGGACTCATGTCACTAATTTGAATATGTTAAATAAATTTAATTAATTTAATAATATAATTATTATAAAAAGTCAACAACAATAAAAAAAAATAAAGAAAACAATGACAATAATTAATAAAAAAAATATTTGTTAGTATTATAAAAAGATATCAATATATAATTACTTTGAAAATCAAAATAAAATGATTTAATCAAAGGTAATCACCTTTGACGCAAAATAAAATGGCATAATTTTATCAAGAGATGATTACCTTTAACATGAAATAAAATAGTCTACTAAATGAAGGACACAAGCTTTCTTAAATCATTTTAAATCCTTATTTCAGGTCGCACAACTTATTAACATGATATTAAGCTCACTTATTTTCTTAAATTTAATTTTTAGAAAAGCAATCTAGTTATGAACCTTCTGTCCATTTCTTTTATTGTTAACTTTGATATCTACCAGTAATTTTTGCATTGAAGCTTTATCCTAGAAGATTGACGGTCTCTATAATTCATTGTCTCCAAGAATTTAAATGCATTTAAGAACAGTAAGCTTTCTAGCCCTCTTTTTCTATACTTTAGCCTTTCATTTCCCTTTGATGATTTTTTTGTCAAATCTTTATTTTTCCCTCATATTTATAATTTATATATGTATAGGATCCTTTTGTTTATTAAGTCCATAAATAAAACTCAAATATTTTCCCAACTTCCTTCATTTTATTAACAAGTTTATGTATATAATATCAATATTGAAGCATACAATGGACCAAGAAATGTGAACGTTTTCAAATATAGTTGTATATCAGAAAGTTAAGATAATAATTATGCTAAAGAAAATAAACACAACACAAATACTTTAAATAAAATTTGTTCAAAGCTTCAATATTTTCATTCCATTGAGGGAAAAAAAATGCAACTTTAAGCATAATGTTTTCTTTCTTTTCTACAATATATGAATTCACAAGTTTTGACAATTCTTTTCCATCTATATATGATAAAAATAAGGCCTCTCTTTCAAAAAAATTTCTTAACTGTATAGAAATTTAATTGTTCATTTACTTCATTTCTCCTCAGCAGTTGATAAAATATTTTTTAACATTAAGTTTTTTTCATGAAATTATTAGGGAAGTACTATATATATATATATAATTACCAATGAAAAATCTAATAAAATTTAAATGGTTTCATAGAATACTACTCATTTTGACCATTTTAAAACCCTCAAATAAAGTATTCAAAGCATGTGTAATAGTGTGTTAGTGATTAATTTTCAAATAACTTTTTATACCGGAATACATGTTAATGATTTTTTTATTTTTTAAAAAATATTTTTAATATTAGCACATTAAAACGATCCAAAACATATAAATTATATTAAAATTTAATAAAAATAAAAAATTAAATTTTTTAAAAACACGAATTCAATCACGTTTCCAAACAATACTATCTCCATTTCACATACAAGGGTAGTGGATTGCACCTATACATATTTTCATAATTGTTTAACAAGTACAAAACACATATAAAATTATTTTATATCAATATATTTAGAGGTAATGAACATTTTCTACGTAATTGTTTTTATATTACTATTCGCTTCTTTTATTATTTTATTCATTTTAGGTTGATAAAGTAAATAATTGAGATGTTTGATTTTCCTCCGCTTTTAAAAGTCTTGGGTTATTTTTCCATTAAAACTTTGAGTATTATTAGTAATTAAGTTCTCTAGCAAACCATGCTAATAGATGATATCTCTCTCAGTAAATTTTCAGACCATTTTCAAAGTGATATGGGCATATAAAATCATGTTGCTCTATTTTGTAAAATAGAGCAAGATAAACAGATATTTGTTACTCATATTTAGATTTATTAGGTCAATCACATTCATTCCCCGTATCCCAAATAAATAAGGCATGACTATATTATTTATGGATATCAATGAAGCATTTATCTTGTCAATAAAAACTTAATATTTATAACACTCTCGTACATAATCAATATAATCACTTTTTATAGTTATCTAAAAGCACCCACCCCTCTGCATTTGCTTTGATATCATGTGCCTATTAACATGTGTAGTGTAAAACACCTTTAGATACTTCTTTCATTTCCTTGTTAGCTTTTCTTTCATCTAAACAATTTAGTAGAGTTCCATTCGAAGTCTTTTTAGTACAATTTCTTCATCCAAGTATTAATTTGTAACCATTATTCTCAATGTTTTTTTTTTATCTACCTTTTTAACATTTGTTGGATACTGATCATAACTTTTAATAAATTGTTTGGTATCTTTATATTAGGGATTCTTATTTACTTTCTTTTCATTCAAATAACAACAAAAAATAATAGAATTCCTTTTCTCAATATACATAGGTTATTTTTTTACCTCACAATTAATATGAACTATTAACACTAAAATGGCTAGTGCATTCACAGATTTATTCTTGTCCATACTTAAATGATTGAATTTGATTTTCTCAAACTTAGATGCAAAGTTACTGAGGTATTATTGGTAACGCCCTAACTTTTTACCTCTCATCTACTACTTCTTTTTTTCACCTAGCAAATTATGAGTAATGAATCTCTATACACATCTAGCTTGTTAACCCTTCTTTTCAGAATGACTCGCAACCTTCGAATATATGCTTCATACCCTATTATATTGTTGGGATAACTAAACTATAATTTTATTGATATCATGTATAATTTTTCAACTAATAAAATGAGTATTGTACCTATGACATTACCAAAAATATTAATGACCCCATCAAAATAAAACATTCATATATCATCACTTGAACCAATTTTCTCTTCAACCAACATAATAAATTATAACAAATTAATATGAAAATTCAAATTGTAAGGGCTTATAATCATCAATTGTATTATCTGTCAAATAATCCGTTATAGCACTGCTTTTCACAGATGTTTTAGTCATGCAAGTAATGTTGTGCTTTGCTAACATGACTTGCTATCATACCACTCATGCTCATTTAATAGGTTTGCATACAATTTATTTACTAAGATTTATTTATTTTTTAATTAAATTCTCATATGTTATGGTGAGATGGTTTTATTTGTTGTTATCTACTTTCATTTGTATGTTTTTCCATATTTAATTTGTCATTACATATTCCAACATTGAGTTAAATATTGATTTTACAAAAATTAATTTTATGTTGTTCTTAAGATTGAAATTGAAAGATTTAATAATTTTTTTAAAAGAAAAAATGAAACTTTTCACACATTTTATGTTAAAATGACTAGGAAATATTCAATTTGGTCTCTCAAGTTTCTTTTCTTTTCTTTTTTCATTTTGGATCCCTCGTAGTTTTCAATATTATTATAGCTTTTTATGATATTATTGATGCTTACTTTTAATAATTATATATGATTAATTTTTAAAAAACTTTTTCTTATTAACATTAATGCAAATAAAATATCTATATGATCATTTCTTATTAAATATTTTTTATATGATTTTTTTCTTGATTTTATATTTTTTGATATTTTACATAGAAATTATTTTATATTGTATTTAGAAATTTAATTTAATTTTTTGATATTTGATAAATTTAAATTTTGATAATAATTTTTTAAAAAATATATTGTTTTTAAAAAAACATATGAATAAAAAGATAGAGTTTTGATGAGAGAGACATTCCCCCCCCCCCTTATATCAAATCAATAGACTTTTTTTTTTTACTTTTAATTGCTTTCTTTTTCAAAAAAAAATATGTTTTTTTAAATTATAGGAAAATAAAATCTAACTAATTTTTTTTTATATATATAATTCAAATTATTGCCTATCTTGCTAATATCTTTTTTATTACACAATTAAATAAAAAATTTTAAAAATTATTTATAATTAAATATTTATCCTTTTGTTTTCTACGTTGAAGATTAACTTCTTCTCTTAAATTTTATTTATTTATATTAACTGATTTATTCATTTATATATTTTTTAATTATTTTTGTAAAAACAATTATTATATTTTTAATTGAAAACCTTTATAACATAAGAAAAATATATTTATAACGCCGGGTTTTTTTTTTTTTTTTTCCGATGTAAAATAGCTCGGAATGTCATTGGCAGCACAGAGGTGGGACCTAGCTAGCATGTCCGAAAGCGGATATGCAAGAATGAGGCACCTTCCCTCTACATCCGTTAAAAGCTTAAGGTTATTGGTATTATTGGGAGGGTGTTCATAGTTTTTTTTTTTAAATATATTTTATTAGGAAATAATTAAAATATTTTTTTATTTTTAAAAAAGTTATTTAAAAACTATTTTTAATATAAATACTAATAAAACATTAATTTAAAATATTTTTTTTAAATTGAAATATAAAAATAAACAGGTATAAACCGTTGACCGGACTGACTTCCATCTTTAAACCCTATCTTATCGCTTGTATTTTAGTCTTTCATTTCTATCAAATTCATTTACAATGGCTTCATCAATCCAGTCCTCATTCTGGTGCTACAGATGCAACCTATCCATCCGGCTCCCCACCCAAGATTCAATTCTCTGCCCCGACTGCGGCGGCGGATTCATCGAAGAAATCGGCACCACCCGTCCCCACCACCGACTCACCGCCGCCCATCGCACCCGTCGCCGTACCGGCGGAGACCGCTCTCCCTTAAATCCAGTCATCATCCTCCGCGGTGCCACTACCGACATAGCATCCGGGAACTTCGAGCTTTACTACGACGACGGTGCAGCGTCGGGTCTCAGGCCTTTGCCCACTAGCATATCGGAGCTCTTGATGGATTCTGGGTTTGAACGTCTCCTTGATCAGTTGACTCAAATGGAGATCAACGGCGTAAGTCGATTCGATCATCCACAAGCCTCTAAAGCAGCCATCGAATCGATGCCAGTAATAAAAATACTGAATTCTCACGTTTCTATGGAATCCCAATGCGCTATTTGCAAAGAAGCTTTTGAAATTAACACCGAGGCTCGCGAAATGCCTTGTAATCACATTTATCATTCTGATTGCATTTTACCCTGGTTATCAATCCGTAATTCGTGTCCAGTTTGTCGTCATGAGTTACCCACCGAAACTGGAAGTGGGAATGGGAGAAATTCGCCGGAATCAGATGAGGATACCGTTGGTTTAACGATATGGAGATTGCTCGGAGGTAGTTTTGCAGTTGGGAGGTTTTCTGGAGGAAGGAGAGCAGCAGAGAGGGAGCTCCCGCTTGTGTTTACGGAGATGGATGGTGGATTTAATAACGCGGGTTTGCCAAGGATTATTTCATGGGCTCCTGCTGGGAGGAGATCAAGAGAGATTGGAGGAGTGGGGCGTGCTTTTCGGAATTTCTTCTCGTTTTTCAGGAGGATTGGAAGGCGTTCAAGTAACCATTCTGGTCAAAGAGCATGAAGTAGGTCTGGTATGGTGTTGGATAGGTTCTCCATGAGGCGTGGTGGGATGCTGTAGAATGAGTCACTGAATTGTTATGTTGTGTCTTGGGAGTCTTTGGGTTACTTATCTTATTACCAAAACCATTAATTGTTTGTTGCTGTCCTCCTTCCTCTTAAGAAAGGGAAAACATCTATATATTGTATGATGATTTAGATTACTGTAAATAACAAAGCTTGAGGTTGGTTTAAATTATGTTGAAGAGAAGAATTTTGAGATGGAGATCAGTTTTCATTCACAAGGAAGAGGGAGAATAAGAAGACGAGGAAGAAAGTTGTGCATTTGGAGTGGGTCTTTGTAGAAGTTACTGAGGTACAAATCTTTGTGCACAACTGTTGCTCTGTCAATTTTAGGCCTTAAGAAGTGTTTGACTAATGATCCTCTTACATAGTTTAATGCATGACGTTTTTTTTCCGGTAATGTTATTTATTGATTGTAGTTTTGCTATGTTAAGCCTCTTCTTATGGAAGATTTTTGGAGTTCTTTTTCTTCCTTTGTGCATAACATGGTACCTGTCTCACTGTCGTTGCAGTATTTGTTCCAGTTGCTTATGCCAAACTGTCAGTAGAAGTGGGTTTACTTTGCTTGGTTATGTCTCTTCCGAGTGTCTTGGACCATGTGGATGGCTGTGTGAATTTTAATCTCTTTCCGGTGATTCATTCTTCAACAGAAACTTTAAGTTGGTATGGGGTCGTGGCATCAATTTAACATCGTGGTCTGCATCATAATAACACAAGCTATGTAAGGAAAATAGCCTGCTTACTTGTGCACAGTGCTTGTATCTTGTTCATGGTCACCTGGTTGTCCATTACTGATTACTACGTAGTGGAACTAGTGGGCCACATAAATCATATTCCTCTTTTAGAACGAGTTTTCATTAATCATTATTTTTGTTTATGATATTAGTGATAGATTGACGATGGTAGGACTTGAACCCTCTCTTGTATTTGCAAGAATACCACTAAGCTGCAAGCAAATTAGTAATTTATTTGTTTTTATCTTTTATTGTTTGGCATGAATAATTCTCTATTGTCACAAAAAGAATTATGTTGGTGATTTTTCCCCCCTTCAAAACCGCATATGATATGCAGAACTCAATTTGCTCTTGATAGTTCATGGCAAGAGGTCGGCTTGAAAAGAACCGAAGGAAGAAAACAATTGGTGCTGTCTTGTGCTTGAAGATCTCAAGAACAACACCGGGTTAAAATTGTCGTTCAGCAAGTAGTTTATTTCTTGTATGTTCCATCCTTTATACTATGTTCATATTGAGGTGGTTGTCTTCTTTACTGATTCTTGTTACGACATCACATCAAATAAGAAACCTTGTAGTTTATTGTCAGTGATTAGCACTGTTTTACACATGTTAGGTGTATCGTATACAGTGAAAAGAAGTTGACAGATTTTAATATGTTCCCTAGAAGCTCATTTTGGCAAAGGAAGGAGAATTATGATCTTCTTACACTAACCATCTCGTGTCTAGAAGTTTATTGCTAGGATGATGAATTGAGGTATATATCGTAGTGAGTACTTCCATGATATTTATGCCTTTGAATTTGGATTACTGCTGTTGGAGCTGTCATGATCTTCTTACTTGTCATTATTGTTTGTATTTGTTTTGCATATCAGTTATGTCAACTGCTGTTTTCATAATATCTCTATTCTTCTCTTATGGTGTCCGTTTTCTCGAGAATTTGGTTCATATACAATCGTGATAAAAAAAATTTGGTTCGAATACATAAGTAGGAAATGTAATTTTAAACAGGGCTCTGGACGAAAATGACCTAGAGAATTGCAGCTAATTCGGGACCTGATTTGGTTAAGCTTATTTCTTTTCTACTCTGCATTAAATGTTTACTTCCTTGAGGGGTTCAAATGTTTGGGAGTCGAGCTTCGCATAGCACTTTGCTGAGAAGCTAGTCATGAATTTTGATGTTGGAGAACCTCTACTCCGAGACAAACTAGTAGCACTTTTTGCTATCCTTTCGCATACTTTAGCGAAGGAACGGTGGTGGAAAAATGGCAGAATCAGCGCCTACTTTCGCACGCCCAGCGACAGGTTGTCTTTCTAGGCCTTTTCTGACTTCTTCCTGTTTCTGCCGGCGGTGCATGTCACCTTCACAGAGCTGAGAGATACGACGCCTGGAATTTTGAGGCAGCTTGCAAATTTTGGATTTTCTTTTGAGTTTTCTTGTCTCTTTTTGTTATTTGATTAGGATTTTCTTTGCAAAAATATCTTCTCCTCGGTCTTGATGTGTATCCCCCCTCCTTTTATCCCAGATCCTTGAAAAAAAAACTCGAAAAGTAATATTAATTAATTATATTGCTTTTTCTCCCGACCGTGTATTCTCAATTAATTAATTTTTTATTTTTAAAGTGTATGATATATTTTATTAATTTTTTTTAATTTTGTTGGATCCTCCCAGTTATTCCTTTCGTTTGCATAATCTTCAATTATTATTTTTTTAGTCCATAATCATGATAAAAATTAAACTAAATATGAAAAACTAAATTAAACCAAAGATACAATTTTTAAAAACACATAAGAAAAATAGATTTTGATTATGGTCTTGTCTTTACAATTTTTATAATATATAGCCATTATGTATCACATAAAATCATTAGAAAAGTTATGCGTGTTGTTATATAACTAAATTGTTTTTATTATTAGATGTTTCTACAATCTCTATATCAAAGTCAACAGGAAAATTCTAGTAACTAACATCATATTTATTTTTTAAAAAGTGATTTTTAAGAAGTTATTATCTAAACTTTTCTATATTTGTTTGCTATTAGAAAAGTTAGTTAATGAAAAATAATTTATAGTTAAAAGAAAATTTAACTTGATTTTCAGGAAAGTGTTTTTCTAAAAAATTTAGATAGAAAACACTTTCTAAAAGTTATGAAAAATTTAAAAATATCATATTATTTGTTAGTTATATCAAATTTGGTATTCAAACTTTTGATTGTTATATATATATATATTATTTTAAATCTTTATTATTCAATTTTATCACTTAAAATTTTATTATTATATTAACTTTGATTCTAATTTTTATAATTGATATTTGGTTTTACCTTATCATTTTTTTATTGAAATTTTTTATTTATCAAAGTTATTCCTCATTCTTTTGATTGTTACTTACTTTATTTGAAATAATTTGTGAAATGTTAATATTATTATTTTACTTTTTTCATCTTCTATATTTTTTTTTAAGATTTGATCTCTATTATTTTGATTATTATTTATTTTATTTGAGATAATTTATGAAATTATATATTTTTTTCAATTTCATTTTTATTCAACTTTTTAATTTGTAAGATTTATTTCTTATTATTTTAATAAACTTGAGAAAAATAAGACATTAATAAGTTATTTTCAGCTTATTTTCCATGACATAATCAAATACTAAAAAGTGTTTTCCAACTTATTTTCTATTACACTACCGAATATCAAAAAATAATTTACTTTCCCGGAATTTATTTTCTCAGAATTTATTTTTAAAAAAAAATCACTTTCCAACAAACAAACAAAGACTAAGTGTCTAATCATTAAAAACAACAATTGTAGAGCCAAAAGCATGTCCAAACTTAAGAACAAAAACTATTATTTTATTATCAATATTATCATCGATATCTACTATTATATTTGGGTTTAGTATCTCATCATTTTTATTATCACTAGACTTAAATAGTCATATTTATATTGCTTAGCGAATGAATTATGAAATATAGTATCATTGTTTTTTTTATAGCAAATCATTCGATAATAAACTCCTTTCTCTCTGCTATTAACCTTGAAAGATAGATAAATTATGATGCACTTATACCTATTTGACTAAAAACTTAAAACACACAAAGGATTTGGTTGACTACTCATACACATCATGACACGATTAAAAGATTAATGTTTTTTTTTCAGGTGTAGGAGTGTCGAAGTAATAAATAACCCCTACAAAACCGGAGTTGAACCACAAGGAGGTTAAATATATAAATTATAGATGACAACAACAACAACAACAATATTAATAATAGCAGTAGTAGTAGTTAAAAAAAAAGAGAAGAAGAAGAAGAGGATGAGAACTTCGAGATGGAATATTAATGTAAGGATTAAACAATGATAATAACAAATGTCAAGGTTAGAGGATCCACTAATAGTATGTCAAACAAATATAGTATAAACTCTTATTATTCAATTAGAAACCACATACAAAGAAGGTTTCAATTAGATTATAGATTATTAACATGATTACATTAGTTATCTTATTCGATTAATGGTAATACTTGTAATTTTATCAAGCATTCATGATTATAACTTACGTTAACAACAAATCAAGTTCCTTTCATAGCTCAAGTGTCGGTTATACCATACAGTATGGGCTATGAGAGTGCCAAATATTTGTTGTATCAAATGTTATACAACATAAATCAAGATTAGTCATTTAACAAGCAAAGTATTAAAGAGTGAACAAGATAACAAATAAAAACATGTTAGTATCAAATATTAAAGTTCATATTGAGTTTACATTATACTTATTCTTACACTATTAATGTAACCTTTTCACCGTGACATAATAAATTTAACTAAACGTAATGAAAGAAAGAAAAATAAATAAATAAAATAAGAACATAAATAAGATAAGAGTTAATTAAGTAAAGGAAAGAAAATGAAAGACATAAACTTGATATTAATGAAAACAAAGTATAAACATTATAAAAAATATAAAAAGAGAAAGTAAGAGCATGATCTTGATCTGGAAACCAAAATGCCTAAATACATAACAATACCTTCTTTTATAGGCCAAAATTAGAAACTATTGATTTGATAAATAATTGATGAGTGGGTGACCAACTCTTGACTTGGGGACATCAATATTTTCTCTTATCTGCCCAAAACGTCATTAATAACGTCAAAATAGGAGCCACTTGAAAATATAAAATGTTGTAGGAAATTGTATCAGCTTTCTTATGTAAACAATTCAGGTCGTTTGGACTTCTAAAACTCCAGATATGGGCCAAACACTGAACAATGCTCGGGCTGAACGACAAATTCGGACTTCTTTATTGTTACTCCAATTTGGACTTGAAAATGATATTTTTAGATTTTAGGCTCCATATGAAAACTGTAGGAATGTGTCTTACCTTTCCATTCATATAAAGTAGACCTAAATCTGAGATCTATAACTCTAAATATGATCTAATTACCAAACAGTGTTCCGATTTGGATTGCACCGACATCTCTTTTCTAAGTTTGGTCATCTCTTTATTCTTTCAATTTTAGTTCTTAAATTCATCAATCAATTCTTTCATTTATATGATAGACCTGTATTTAAAATAAATGTTTTTCATAAATTAAAGGTATCTTATATTATTAGATATATTATTATAAAACATGTTTTAGTTAAGGAGTTATTGATACTTCAAGAGCAAAATAATAACATAAAACCTTAATAAAAAATACATTTTTAAGTACCAATCACACCACCATCATGTTTAATCCACATTGAATAAAAAAATCCATCATTTTCTTAAAATTTTGATCATATATAATCGATATAAGATAATACTAGTGTTCTTTACATGACACCTTTAAGTTATATAAATTTTAATATTATTATAATTTTAAAACTTAAAACACACAAAGAATTTGGTTGAATACTCATATGCATCAACATCATGTTTAATCCACTTTGAATAAAAATTTCATCATTATCTTAAAATTTTCATCATATATAATCGATACAAGATAATACTAGTGTTCTTCACATGACACCTTTAAGTTATATAAATTTTAGTATCCTTATAATTTTACCCATATCCATGACATTATTTTTTTGGTATATAACATGCCTAAATTATCATTTAATAGCATATTGCTCTTGTCATTATAGTTAGTGCTACTGCTAAAATCAGGAACAATAGTATCACAATGTTGACATAACATAAAGATGTTATAATATATATATATATAAACAAATATGATTTTGGTCAATTGGATGTAATTTTAACTAAATTGAATTCATAACAAATAAAAAAAAAATTAAAATTTAATGCCACACATATTTTATTAAAATTCAACATAATTCATGATATCAAACCTAATTGATATTTTCATGCTCAATTGCATAAAATTAAACCCAAACTCATAGCAATTTTAAAAAAATTTAAAAATTATCAAATTCAACAACTTATCCATAGTTAAATGAAACATGTGATTCATCAAAATTCTACCTCATTCATGCTCTATTGCATGGAATCCTCGAGCATAATTGATAGCATCTATAGCTGATTCCAATCAATTCATATAAAATTTCTTATTTAGCAGCTTATACAAAAATTTATCGTAATATATAATTCATTGAAATATATAATTTTTAATTGATGTTATTTTCATATTCAACTACATCATATCAATCCTAATTGATGACATCTATAGTTAATTTATCATTAATTAAAAAAATTCTAAGCTAAACCTTAAGCCTAAATAATATTTTCATTTTAATTAAATTAAACACAAATTAAATATGAAACTCGTATAATTAATAACAATGTAGTATTTTTACATTGTTAAATAGCTAGTGTTGTTGCAACAATGATAGTTTTTTACCGTTTTTAAAGAGAAAAACATCAAAGAAGGCTTTAAGACTATGATGGATTTGACTTATAGGTATTTTTAAGATAGAGAAAACAAGTGATTTATGGGTTTTCTTAGAGAAAGAGAGAGGTTATTGGCATTGTTTTTAAAGAGAGGCGGTTGCTGTGTGTTCGTGTTCTTTGATCTGAACATGGATTTAAATTTCATGAATGCTATGTTTTTTAAGTATGGCATGTTAAATTGTTTTTTTTTTTTTTTTNNTTTTTTTTTTTTTTTTTTGAAATACAACACATTAGCTGTTATCGCATTTAGGAATGAAAACAGTCACTAAATATTACTATTTTAAAACATAACAAGCTCAAACTATACTTTTTCACAGAAACTTTTATAAACTATATTATTCTGCCGAAATTTATATTTAACCATGCTATTTAAAAATAAAAATAAAATTCCAAAACCAGACAGCATAAACTTGGCTTACACAAGTAGCCTCTCAAGTTAAGTCGTTGGACCAACCTTATCCATTTAACCTCGAGAATCTAGATTTCTGTCCGACGTAGCCTTATCCAAGTAGTCATAACCAAATCCATTCAAACTGGCCGATATAAACACACACAAAATCCACTTCCGTTCAATTTTTTACATCCAACGGTAGAAACCCTGGTCCCTTTCCATATATCTCCAGCCAGGAAAGGTAGCGATATTTCCTTCTCCGGTGGAAAATTAACTGCTCAAGTTTAACGATGGCAACTTTAACTCCTATTCAGGCTTCTCTTTCTAGATTTTCACCACAAAGATGGCCAGTTTCAGGCCTAGGCTTTTCAGCTGCGATGCCTGCTGGTTCCAAGTTTCCGTCATGGAATATCAGCCAGAAGAGGAACAAGAATAAAAGGTCATTGACTGTTGTTGCAGCGGTGGGAGATGTATCAGCTGATGGCACCACTTACCTAATTGCCGGTGCTGCAGCTGTAGCTCTACTCGGAACTGCTTTTCCCATACTCTTCTCTCGCAAGGACCTGTAATTACATCCCCGCCCCCCCTCCCTCTCTCTAAATATTGAACTTGCGTGCAATTCTTTTTTGTAATTCAGACTCTGGATTCATTTTAGATGTTATTAAATAGTAGTCATTGCAAGGCTAAATTCAAAAGTTAACAGAAATTAAGCCTAAACATGTTTTTCCCCTAAATTGCATTAAACTAGAAAACCTTGGATTCGTCTATAGGGTTTGTTGGCTTTGTTAGTCTTCGCACCACTTACTGATTTTTAACTACCTTAAGCCTATCGTAGGTGTCCTGAGTGCGATGGAGCAGGTTTCATTCGGAAGTCAGGAGCAGCCTTGAGAGCTAATGCAGCACGGAAGGACCAGGCCCAGATTGTCTGCCCCCGTTGCAATGGCCTTGGCAAGCTCAACCAAATTGATAAATAAACCTCGACTTGTACAATTATCGTTCTATAGTTTCCCTACTTTCATTTTTAATCCCATGTGATTATGCGAAGGTTGATGTTTATATATAGCCGAGAAACACTGCAACTATTGGTGCCATTTTATCTGGTTTTCTTTCCCTTAATGAATAACATCTTGGTTAATATGGTCTTATGGGTGAATAATACTCTATAGCATAAAGGAGACAATGTAACCCCCTCTCCGGAAGCCTGAATCTGAAGCAAGGCAGGACAGGTGATGAGATGTTGCTGGCCTTTCACAGGGGTCCATTTTCCCTCCTCACTGATCGTAAGGGTGCTCTATCTGTCAGAAGAATCAAAGCAGTCGCTTCTGTTTTCTTGGATCACTTGGTCAATTGTATTGAAGCAGTAACTCATGTAACCATGCTGTCAATTAATAGTCCCTGTTTTAAAATGGCTTTTTTCTTTCTTTCTTCCTTTTTTTTTTTTTTGCCAGAAGAACTGATTTTTCCAATGAACATGTAACATATATGCACGGTGACCTAGTATATCACTTGGAGCAAGAAGAATTTTTTCCAATGGGGATTTAGATGTTGGATTTCTTGAATATACTGATGCAACGGAAATAATAAATTTAAATTTTTATGAAAAATTTAATTATCTCTTTAAATAAGATCTAGAATTATTTTAAAATTTTATACAAAAATTACCTGTAGTTGAGGCATAGTTTTTGACTTTTAATATTTATTTAAAATATTGAATTGTTGTAAACTATAAATTATTTAATTATCTAACTTATAATAATAATTTACACAAATTATTAGTGAAAAATCTCCTAGAGATCATTATACTTTAGAATGTTAATTTTGATTTTTTTTTGTGTTTTGATATTTATGTACTATACTCACCTTCACATCATACTCTCTTATTGAAAATAAAAGGCATAATATTTATTTAAATTTTAAAAAAACTCTATAAATGAAAAAAAATCAATTTACTCCTTAAATAATATCATATATATTATTTTGGTTCATTTTAGAAATTTATTCAATCAAGTTTTTACTCGATTGTTTTTAGATATAAAATTGTAATCTCCTATATAAATCATATTCTAGTTCTCAATTTCTAAAACTTATTTATAATTAATTCACATTTGATTAATCCTCTCATTTTAATTTATGATAAATGATTCTTATATATGTAATACATTAGGTTTCTTAATAAGTTGGTCCAAATGCAAATTATAATCCAAAATAAAATAGGATTGAATAAATTAAATAAATTTGCTTATTATCTAACAACTTATTATAATCCTCTAATTATTAGGAAAGTCATAGGTGATTGGATTTATCCATTTCTTGGTGTAATTTAGACATTATAACAAGTAGTGTATCTACTACGTCAAATAATATTTGTTTTTAACATCATAATTATTGATTATTTGAATAAAATTTAAAATTTTTTTAAATCTCATTATACTTTGTATAAGGATTTATAATTAATATTATTTAAAAATAAATAATTTTTTTTCTAATTCATCTAGGATGAAGAATTCTCTTTTAACTACTCAAATAACTTTATATAATTGATGTTATATACAATATTTGCCCATTTGTTACTCCTAATTAGAATTGCGTGTAACAAGATCAAAACAAAATGCTCTCTATATAAAATGATTTATTAATCTCAAATAATGACTACTTAGACAATTATCACGTGAGCATTTTCATAAACACATATGATATCTCCATATGAAATTTTCATGGTTGGTTTAGTATATATGTCATGTGACAAATATCTACATATTATTTATAACTCAACTTATAAAAACAATTACTTCAAGAAAGAATATATATTAGCTTCAACCATTCTAATTAATGTTTAATAGAGCACTAAAAACACATAAGAAAAATGTTTTGATGCAATGAAAATCTTATAATTATAATAATTTTATAATTTTTTTAAAAATATTTTTATTTCAAGAACATTATATATATTTTAGATACATTAATTAAATATTTGATGAGTATTAAAAATAAAAATATTTATATAAATAAAATTAATAATACATGTAACTAATCATCAATTACAAAACATATACAAAGACATGTGCGAGACACGCAGATATCATAGAAGAAGGTAGATTGGCACTTTAATATGTGCAGAAAGGCAAGAGAAATGCCTCCTGGATTGACTCCTCCTTCCGTTTGGTTCTTGAGAGGGACCAGTATGGCGGGCATAACCAGTTAACTTCAGTTTACAGGAGACGTCAAGGTTCAAAAGTCAATTCTTACATAAAGTATATCGATCATCTCCGATCAGAGTTTCGGCAATGAAGGTCCAAGCTCAGTACTGCCTGTGAAGTCATCTACATCCTCACACTCGAAATTATCTATCTATGAATTGGCATCATCACATCAAAGAAGTTCTTTAGCCCAATCAGTCATCGAAGGTAGAAAAACTTATCATCTCTGAGCTTCTTTTTCCCCCTTAATATTAATGTGATAAACAAAATCATTAGCCTTCTATAAAATGGTCATTTCTCCCAATCCTCAAGAACTACATGCCATATAACATGAAAATATTAAAATAAACAAAAAATCCATGTTTTTTTTTTTTGTGATGGAGGTTGATTTGATTTGCAGTTGAAGGTTTTAATGCTCTATATATAAACTACTGGATTAACCATTTAATTTTTGTTCGTAATTGTCTAAAACTAGGCCATAGAAGAGTTGTGGCACTATGAAACTAACACCGATATGTTCTGATCGAGAGATGACAGAGCTGGCTTGTTTCTTTTCCTTTAAAATGAAAAATCAATCTGAGAACTCATGCTAGCTGATGGTCATTTTCTAGATTCTTTTGTTCTCTAAAACTTGCTTTATTTTATATTTTTATTGTGTAGAAATAAATGGGAGTTGTTTTAAAAAATAATATAAATTATATATTGAAATCTCATTTAAAATTTTAAATTTTTTTAATTAAAATAATTTTTTAATATGATATCAGAATCTTATAAATTAATTAATTATAAATTTTTGAATCTTATTATCTTTATTTTGTTTGATAAAAATTAAGCATGATATAATATAAACATATGTAAACTTTAAACTTAATTTTTTTTTACTTAATGAATTCTGCTAGAGAATATTAAAAATCACATTTTGATAAATTTTTTTGAAAAATATTATAAATTATATCTTGAAATTTATCTAACTATTTAAAATTTTAAATAAAATAATTTTTTAATATGATATTAAAATGTTGATAAGTAACTTTTATTTTTTCTGATAAGATAGTGTGTTTAAGTATAATGTTACGTGGAAATAGTTTGAAATGGTTATTTAGTGCTTGGACTTACGCTTCAAAGGAGGAGGGTGGTTCAGACTTGAGCCTCGTCATACTCTCACTACTTGGTGTCATCTGCTGCTACACTGGGATATTATTGAAAAATTGCTAAGAAAGCTCTCCTGGATTAAAAACTTACACTGATTTTGGACAAATTGCTTTTGGAGTTACTGGGCGCTTAGTAATGTCAGCAAGTGAAATCATAATATATGTGATATGTCAACAATTAATAAATTTAAGCACACACGGAAGTTAATTTAATGCATTTAGTTGTTGTATTTGCTACATTAAAACCAGATTTCTCGTTGTTTCATAGAACAGACAGTTGGATTTGGGCCAATGCAGATGGTATTATACGTTGAGTTTTATGTAAGCGCAATGAATTCATGCTGTCTTAAGTTCATCTCACTTCTCTTTTACTATTAGTTTCAGTATCTTTTTTCCGAGAACTAAATGGACAATGGCTTCAATCCGTATGCTTCGTGTGTGGAGTAATCATGATGAGTGATAGTTTGTCATCATTGTTCCCAAACACGAACATGAATTTTGCTGCAATACATATGGATTGTCATCAAATCTTTTCCATCACGGCAATTCCCATTGTTCTTCCAACGGCTGGCTTTGATACCTTACCTTGCTGTCATACCTTTCAGGCTATCTATTTTTATTTTTATTTAATTAATATAGATCAGTTCTTCCAACAATTTTCCTATTCGTTCCTTCCTTCAATATGCTAAAATCTGAAAACTCGTAAGGATAATATGTATATTATCCTATTTCTCTGAGAAAGAGCATTTTGTGTAACTCTTCAGATTTTTGTTAAGGCTTCCAATCTAGATGGGAGCACTTGACAGCTTGTACTTCACTTGACTTGGCTAAATCTGAGAAGAATAATGCTAGAGATACTTTAAAGACGGTTCAGAAATGGAGTAATTCTCCAATTTTCCCATTCCTATCTGAAAAATTCCCAGTAATTCTTACTATGAAGCGTCACAGAAGTTAATTTCTACATCTTACAGTACAATGGCAAATGGAATCCCTTCCTCTGGTAACTTGTTGTTTCTTATGCTGCAGCTTCAATTTTTGCTGGCTTGTGCACACTGGGACAGCAATATGTGGCTTTCTGATGTTTTGGCACTCGATCGAATCTCAGTATACTTTAAACATGCTTGTTGTTTCTTATGCTGCAGCTTCAATTTTTGCTGGCTTGTGCACACTGGGACAGCAATATGTGGCTCTCTGATGTTTTGGGACTCGATCGAATCTCAGTATACTTTAAACATGCCTGCAGAATTTATCTCTCCTTATGTTGCAGTATGATAAGAAACTCATTTTAATTTCATTCATAATTTCAGATTAATTCATGGTCTGATGATTGATTGACTATCTGTCCAAATTAAAACATTTGAAGTCATTGAGTGCATATGTGAGAGTACTACTAATTCCTAGTGTTCAATATTTGTGTGATTTTTAGGGTCAACCCAATGATCAAGTATGCTTTAAACATGACATGATGCCGGTTGCATTCTTAGCTGATAAATTATATTTTGAAGTCTTAATTAATAATTTAAATTTTTTTGATTGTTTTTTTTTTTAAATCAAGTGTTAAGTTTAGTGGAACTCATGCCTTTCAGATCCATTTACCTTTTACAGTGTCATTAGTTATAAGAACAATCTTAGTGGCCTGATCAACTTTAGCTGTGACAGTGATAATTTAATTATAAAACAATTTAATCTCTAAACTTTTAAAGAAAGAATGAAAGTAAATATTCTTAGTTATTTTTAAATTCATAAAACAAAAAAAATCAAATAATTGAATAACTTAAGACAATTAATAAATTAATTATTTAATCTAAGACGATTATCAACTATTTATATGATTTATTTTATTATATTTTTTTATTTATCTAGTTGAATGATTATATAAAGATTATAATTCATCAAATTATCGATAACTTTCTCTTTTATTATAATTTTTTATATGGTATTGGCCAATTTAAAATATTTTATTTTTAATCAATTTCATTGTCTACTTAATATTTTGTTTATTTTCTTTCTCAGTAACAAGTTAACTCATGATTTGTTGATTCCTCCTCTTTTAAACTTATGTTGTTCAAAATAGTTTGGATATTCTCACTAAAACTTGTTACATTTGTCTTGGAGTTTGATTCATTATACATTATTATTTACCCACCAAAGTTGTTTTTATAGTTGCAATCATACTGGAAGCTCAATTTGAATTTTATTTATTAATCAACTAATATTTTTTATTAATAGTGATCACTTTAATAAAATAAAATAAAATTACAATAATAATAGAGGTGATGTCAATTTATGTTAAACTTATCATAATTTAAGAGGGTGTATTAAGAAAATAATCAAGTTAATTATTTTTTTAATTTTATAATCAATAAAAAATTGAAACCAAGTAATTGAACAAATCAAGACAGTTAAAAAATTATTTCAACCATCTAATAAAAAAATGATAAAAATATTTATATAATTTGTTTTATTATATTTTCTACTTGTCTAGTTGTATTGTTATATAAACTTTATACAAGTTGAATGTAATTTATCAAATTATAAACAACATTCTTTTCTATTTTAAAACTTTCACAAAACATGATTTGTACTTTGAATTGAATCAAAAGTAATAAATAATGAGAATATATTAAAAGAAAAAAGAAAACTAGATCTCATAATAAATTTATTGTAGCACAACACAACAAAGAGATCACTTTGGATTGTAATAGCATTTCATAGTTCTTTTTCTTTTTTCTTTTTTTCTTTTTTTTACCACTCAACTACTTTTTGAATTTAATCTTTTAATATTTTATTAATTTAAAATTAGACTTGATAATTTATTTTGGTTGTTTGTATTCAAGAATTTTAGAATGCTGAGAAAACATTTCACTACTCAATTGATATTTGATCTAGTAAAATAAAATTTTATTTTATTGATTTAAAGATCATATTTGAAGCTTAGATTCAACTTTTTTTTTTTGCTAGTATCAAGGACTTAGATTGAACAAGTACAAAAAAATATTTTGTTTTTTTTCTTTGAATGTTTTTATCTCCTAACTTTTTATTGAAGTTAATCCTTGTTATTGATTTTATTTAGAATTGTACTTAATTACTTGTTTTCATTGTTTAGATACAGGGATCTTATGATTTATTTTGGTTTTTTGTGTATAAGAATGTTATTATGCAGAGAAAACATTTCACCACTTAATTGATGTTCAGTTTAATAAAATAAAATTGTATTTTATTAATTTAAAATTAACAATTAAGTATTTAAAAATTATATTTAAAGCTTAAATTCAGCTTTTTTTTTACTAACATAGAGACTTAGATTAAATCGAGTAAAGAAAAATATTTTTTTTTCCTTTGAATTTTTTTATCTCCTATTTTTAATTGAAGTTAATCCTTTGCCATTGAATTTATTTAGAATTGGATTTAATGACTTGTTTTAATTCTTTAGATATAAAGATCTTATCTTGTTAAGAAAAGAAATTTGATGCTCAGTCTAAAATAATTAAGAATTCCAGAACCAGTTTTTTTTTAAAAAAATTGTCTAGCTCTATTTTTGCAATATCAGGGATAAAATTAAATAAATAAGTAGAAATTAGTTTGTACATGAAACACATATGTTACTGTGTGAGGAAGGTTATCGTGTTATGGATGCACATGTGACTTTCTCCAAGCTCTGAAGGCAATCATACTTGATAATGTTAGAATTATCTCAGCAGGGCTTTAATGTCAGGCAGTGCATGGTGGTGGCGAAGTCACAATACGACCTTGATGGCATGTTCTTTTTTTATTTCTTTTTTATTTTTTTTAATCTCTCGTCTCCTCTATTTTCACACCCTTTAAATTCATAATTGCAAAGTGTACTGTGACTTTTTATTTATTTAACTTTATCATTATTCTTTTAATTTCTATTTCTTTTCTTTTTCTTTTTTGCATTCTTTAATTTTTTTTTAGTTAATTGGCCTTTTCTTTTCTGTAGACTGCCCTTGATAATATTAATGCGGAGAAACCATAGGCATTATTCATACATTGCTTCTCCGCTCTTCTTTTTTTCTGCAGTCTATTATCTTCCACTGTGTATGTTATCTCAGTGTACTCCATGAAAGATTAACTTGCTGTTAAAAGCTTGTTCATTCGCTTCACGTTACTGTCTTCACATTTACATAATATAGTGCCTTAACGTGCTAATTAATTAAAAAGAAATGTTAGTCTCTCCTATCAGATTGCTGCTTGCCTTTTCACCTTTGCTTTGGGCGGTCTTGGGTGCTTGCGTTGGCACATACATACTTTGCGATCACAAGAATAGCTAGCGAGCTTGCTTTGCGTATTTTAAAAATGTTTTTAAAAAAAATTATTTTTTTTATTTTAAATTAATATATTTTTAATATTTTTCATATTATTTTAATATATTGATATTTTTAAATTAAAAATATTTTAAAAACCAACAACTATTTTTAATTCCAGTCACGAAATAATTTAAGTTATGACTCAGGTGCTTGATGTAAGAGAGCAAATCGTCTTCTAGAGAGTTTGGAAGGAAGTATTCGTGTTTGTTTGTGTGTGTGTGTGTGTGTAGACACATACATGCATGCATTTCGTTTCCGACAAGGGAGATGCTTGAACTAAAAGACTTCTAGACGTGGATAGTTGTTAAGTAGAGTTACAAGTTCGTTAGCAATTCAATTT
>SRLM01000272.1:157857-197057 GCA_015708895.1 Populus ilicifolia
ATTTAACTAAGATGGAATGAGATTTATAAAAAATTTAAAATTTTATTCAAAGAATCGATGATTATAGTGTTGAAAACAAAAAAATGACTCAATAAAATATACATGTTTCATTATCTAAATCAAAACATTATCGATGAAGGGATATTAATAATATTAAAAAACAGGTAACCAAAATATTAATACAAATCATTTATGATTATTTAAATATCCAAGGGATTATGGCAAGTTTCTAAATATTGTACTAGATCTTCAAATATAAATCAATAAGTTATTGAATTGATAATAAATTTAATTATTTAATTTATTTTATTTTATTTTATTCAAAATTATTATTTATATTTAAGTCAACTTATTATGAAACCTAATGGACATACAAATAAGAATAACTAATTAGCAATTAAAATAGGATGATTCATTAAATGTAACTTGATTGTAAATAAGTTTTAGAAATGAATGAATAAATTTGATTGAATAAATATTTAAAATTATCATAAAATAATATATGTGATATTATTTAAAAGAAAAATTGATATTTTATCATTTAAATGATTTTCAGGTTTCTTTATAAATAAAATGTTATTATTTTCCATACATAAAAAAAATATGTTATTTAGAGAAACACCAGAAATATATATAAAAAGAGAGAGTTAGAACTCAAAAATAAAACAATCTATCTCCCTTAAAAGAATTTGATAGTCCGCGAGGATTGCTATTAAAGATCAAATACTTAGAAAACATGTAATTTGTAACAATTTAATTTTAAACTAATTACTTAAAGCTAAAAGGAATATTTAATTTTTAAATAATATTCATATAAAATTTAAACAATTCTATATTTATTTTAATAATATCCTCAAAACTTTTAAATAAATTTAAATTTATTATTTTCACTTCATATATGTTTTTTAGAAAATCCACTAATATGTCTATTTCTATCTTGTTCAAGGGAATATTGAAACAGAAAAGAGAAAATCAAAATTTCCACAAGTTTTTATCTTTAATTTTAAGTTTTTTTTTATCCAAAACATGAATGAAACTGCAAATAAATTCAGTACGATAACATAGATTTTTAAAACATACATCCAAAAAAATACAATAAGATTGTTATTTTGTGTTATATGGTAAAAAAGTGTGTTGAAATTAAAAAATAAAAAAATAAAAATCCTTGCATTTAGCACTTTAAATTTTATTTTTATTTAGATACTCCACCTTCACTTTTATCTATTTAATTTAAATTTATAAAATCTATTTTTCATAAAAGCGAAGATGAGACTACATTCTTATCCCACACGAGTCATTATTAAAAAAAAAGGAACATGGATTGAGAAAAAATAAAATAAATCAAGAAAATAAATTAATATTTTGAAAAATTAAATCAAATTAAATACCATGAAAAATATAATATTTTTAAAATAATTAAATATTATTTTCAATATGAAATTGTATAAAAATAATATTTATTTAAATTTAAGATAATATTTATTTATTTAAAATTCAAAATTCAAAACACTTTTTTTAATTAATAAAATTATCTCTACCATAATTGTTTTTAAGAAGTAACAGATGAGACATGAGTTTTGAAAGTTTTTTTAAATAAGTTTTTAATTGTGTTATTGTTATTATTTTCTATTTAAAATCTCTCACAATTACATAAAAAAACTCGAAATCCAAAATCACACGTACGGGTTCCTTATCACAGCCATCTTTGTTTCCTTCGCACAACCGCTACCCTCCGCGCTCAAGATGAGGTGATCTATTACACTGAGGAGGAAATAAATTTGAAAAAAAAAAAGATAAAAGAAAAAGAAAATGATACTCGTAGAAACTCCATTGTTAGGTCAAAAGAGAGCGCAAAAGATGCCATTAAAAAAAATAAAAAATAAAAAATTGTTCATATATTGAATTATTCTTTTTATGATTTACTCCCTTAATAATCCAATATTTGATTTTCCTTGCTGCTATATTAGCTTCCTCGTATACTTAAAAATTACCATTTAAATTGGTTTCTTTTGTAAATGTTTAAGATATCAAATATCTGTTGAAAAAGTATTAATTTAGTTTCTAACTAATAAGATTTTGATTAGATTGGATTTTTCACACATTAGATAAGGGATTCAAAATCAAATTCACCAAACTAATTTCGATCCTTTTTCTTTACGATTAAGTTATGAATAACACCTATTTTTAACAAAATTAATTAATTCTCTTATAGTTCAGCCCCTCTCTCAGTTAATTTTCTTTTTTAATTTAAATTATCTTTTATTTTTTAAAATAAAATAAATAAAAAAGAAGGAGTAAGATGAGATAATTTAATTTGTTAAGAAGGATTTGTTTTTGAAGGAAATTAATTAATTAATAAAACATGAAAGGTGAGGACTACATCACTACAAATACATTCATAAGATACTATTTATTAAAATAATTTTATTTTTATTTTTTTAATTTAACACTTTAACAAATTAATATTTTTTTATTTTTCAATTGTATAATTTCATATTATATTATTATAAGAATTTTGATTTGTGTTTTTTTAAAAAAAAATTTCTTTTTGTTAGGTTATATATTAGGTTTTTTTTTCTTGATTTTAACCTTTAATATTAGATTTGTTTTAAGGGGGATTTTATATTTTTTTAGATTTGGTTTCTATAAATTTATCTAATTTTATAACCTAAGTCATGAGTTTTAAATGTTTATTTATTTTTTTTATTTAACTTTTTTTAATTTATCCTTCAATATTAAGTTGGTTAAAAATTAAACCATGTAATTATTTTTTATTTACTTTCTATAAAATTATTCTAATATCATAATTTGGATTGTAAGTTTGGTAGGTTGACCCGTATTTACTCTTTTTTTTTATTATTTGTAAATTGAATATTTTTTTTTTCACTTCACCATCCAACACTTATCTTCTCCTCTCTTTTTTTTTCTTTTTGATTTCATCTTCAATATTAGATTGTTTGGGAATTGAGTTTTTTATTTTATTTTTGATTTGTTTTTTTTGTGAAGTTCTCTCGGTGTAATGAATTTGTTTTCTCAATTTTAACCACCAAGATCGGATATATTGAAAATGAAGTTTCATAGTTTTTTTATTTATTTTTTATAAAATTATTCTAGTCTTATGACTTAAATTAAAAGTTTAATATGTTAGTTTAAATTGAATAATTTTTATCTTTTTTAATAATTTTTTTCTTTTGATTTTATCATTTAATATTGAGTTAGTTAGAAATTCGAGTTTTGTAAAATATTTTTGACTTATTTTCTATAGAATTATCCTGAATTCATCATCTAGATTGTGAGTTTGACATAGGTTAACTTAAGTGGTTCTTTTATCTTTTTTTAATAAAAAAATTTCTTTTTTAATATTGAATTTATTAGTATTTAGTCTTAATAACTTATTTTTATATTAATTTCTATGGTATTATCACAATATCATTTAATAAATTAACTTGAATCGATCTAATAAGTCACTGTTTTAATATTTTTAAAAATATATTATTTAATATATCACCATATTAAAATTTAAAAATAAATATTATCCTGTATATATCATATTTTAAGTTTATAATAAAAATTAAATCAGTAATGCTTGAATTTTTTTTCACATTAAAAATATAATAATTAAACTTGCAGCACAACGAAAACCATTGATGTAGTAAAATCTAAATGGAAGTGATCCATACAAATCAAGAGACTGGTAAATATGGTAAATATGATATTATAAAAATTAATTAATTAATTAAAATAAATTATATAATTTGAGTTATAATAACGGGGTGTTTAGGAATGTCATTTAGTTTTTTTAAAATATTTTTTATTTAAAAATATATTAAAATAATATTTATTTTATATCAGCATCACAAAATAATCTAAAAATATATATTAAAAATTATTTTTAATAATTTTTCTTTTAAATTTTGACCCTATAAAAAAACATGATAACATGAATAAGGTTTATGTATGCTTGCATCAAGAAGCAGAAGAAAGACAAGGGCTTTGTGGACGCAAGACAGGCAGTGGCCATTTGAGTAGTAAAAGCAAAGAAACCAAACGGCAACATCTTGGAAATTAGAAGCAAGCCATCACCAACCTCCTCTGCTCTGTCCTATTTTAGTCATTCCCTTCCCTTCCCTTCCCAGAGACGCCGTCGTTTCAACGCCGGTGCCTTTGGTTTCCCTGCCTCCAAACGATGAAGCGACCCCTCAGCTTCTCCCTTCCGGTAACCGTCGTCGTTTCAGCCATACTTTACATTTACTTGTCCACGATCTTTGTTTTTATAGACCGTTGGTTCGGTCTCATGTCTTCCCCAGGCATCATGAACGCCGTCGTTTTCACAGCTCTTGCTCTCATGTCTGTTTTTAACTATGCCATCGCTATCTTGACGGATCCGGGACGGGTCCCTCCCTCTTTCATGCCCGATATCGAAGACTCTGATAACCCAGTCCACGAGATCAAACGCAAAGTAGAGTAACAAAGGACTCTTTCCCTTTTGGAATTTTCCATGCCAATATTCTGTTTCTGTTAATTTCATTGATTTCTCTGTTAGTTAAGTTGTAAATGTAATAGTATATATATATATATGGGCATTGCGTCAATGTTACAACTTTCTTTATTGCCAAACGGATTAGTAACTTAAATGAATGTTGTCTGTTGCTATTCAACCGATTTTGATTGCTGCAATATTCCTACGATGGACAAGTAAGTATATATTTGTCTAATCCAGTCCAGGTGTTAACACACGTCTTGTTGACTATGTCTTGTTGTCTGGCTCCCAGAAGTTGATGTTTGGGAAGCTAATAAAATTTTGTGCGTTGAAATATTCGACTGTCCTTTTTTTCTTTTTGCACTGCAAATTTACAATTTGCGATGTTGATTTTATGAGCTCAAAAGTTCGACTTACCTTGTTTGAAGCCATTTACATTGTACCTGGATGCTTGATTTTGATACATCATTATGAGTTGATGGAAGTTTCAGGGTCTGATTTCATTTTCCGGGAATAGAATGCCATCATGACTTTCCTAACTAGGGTTTTCCTCGCCTCATTCTCCTTGTGGTTGACTGATCTCTTCCCATATCTAATTCAAATGCATACCCGTAAAAGAATAAGATGCTGCTCTGTTCAAATGATTGAGGATGGATGAGTGGTGACCTAGTGGTTACGGCCAACATCCTTCTGAATTTCATGCCAGATGGCTTAAAGTTTAATAGTCACTGTTGCCGTGTGGTTAAATGCATGTTATAATACATATAGAAACAGAAAGAATATTTTCAATTAGTTGTTTTCTTTATTTAGACGCGTGAAATGATCATTGTAACATACAAATGCACATAATACCTGAAATTGCAACATTTCTTGAAAGCAGGTGATTTTCTATATTAGTGAGAAACTCAGGCCCTGGCTTCGCATATATGACACTTCGGTGGATGTTTGCAGGGAGGAGACTTAAGATTTTGCCAGAAGTGTTCTCACTTCAAGCCTCCACGTGCTCATCATTGCCGTGTTTGCAGAAGATGCGTGTTGCGAATGGTATGCATGATCTAAGTTTTCATTCATCCCTTGTCTTAAATGTCCTTGTTAATCTGTTAAAGTGCCACCTGTTGATTGTAAGGACCATCATTGCATTTGGATAAGTAATTGTGTGGGCCATGCAAACTATAAGGTCTTCTTCGTCTTCGTTGCGTATGCTGTAATAGCATGCATCTACTCCCTGGTATGTAACCATTTATGTCCAACATCATTTGATCATGTTCTCTTGAGAACTGAACTGTTTCTTTATCATTCTGTAACTTTAGCTTTCAATTGTTTGGTTGCCATTGTCCTTTATTTCATATGGCATTCCACCTTTCCCCTCTCAAGCTTTTACACTATTGAACTACAGTTGGTGGATGACAACAGAGAAAGTCTACAAATTCATTTTCTTTACTATTCTCCGCACTTAAAATTTTCAGGTCTTGCTTGTTGGTAGTCTAACTGTTGACCCTCAAAAGGATGAGCTGCAAAGTGGTGACTCTTTCAGAACCATATATGTATGTCCACTTAAATTTCATTATTTTCCGAACCATATATGAATGTATGTATGTCCCTGTATATTTCATTCTTTTCCAAATCATATATCTATGTATGTTTGTCCCCATAAATCTCATTTTTTCTGCTAGTACATAATACATTAAACTCAGCGCATTACTTTACTATTGCAGGTCATTTCTGGGCTGTTGCTAGTTCCGTTAAGTGTGGCACTTGGTGTTCTTTTGGGTTGGCATGTGTACCTCATTTTGCAAAACAAAACCACTATCGAGGTTATTGGAAATTAATAAATTATTGTTTCATAACTTTTCTAATGCCTGATTTATTCCTAAATTTTTATGGTTTTTATGGTATCTTGATAGTACCATGAAGGGGTGAGAGCTATGTGGCTAGCAGAGAAAGGAGGGCATGTCTATAAGCACCCATATGATGTGGGTGCTTATGAAAATCTGACAATGGTGAGAACACTGTGCCCTTTTCTTTATTTTTTTTTTCTTGGCTGAAAAATTTGTGATTGACATGATGCATCTTTGGAAAATTTTACCATGGTTTTCATCTGCTCTGTGCTGAGACTTTACCCCTATTGTCATTTCTCCTTAAATGACACTGATTTAATCTCTTGAGGAACATGAGAAGGCTTGAATGTATTTTATAGTTTTCAGGTTGCTGTTTCTGTGTAGATGCATCCTGCATCCCGGCATGTTTACACAGTCATGATCATGTGTGATGTTTTAGTGTCCATCTTGGTTGAAGCACTCCACATTTATTCAGAGTGGACATAAATTCAAGTTGTTTGGTTTCTTGATGAAAACTATTAGTCTCCACATACTCCAGGTCCTTGAAACTTGGGACTTTCTACTGTGTTGAGTTGTGTATCACAGCACCTCTGTAGTCCATTCAACTTAAGCTAAATGGTTCAACCACATCAATTGCAAGACCTATTTGGTTCAACCACGTCAGCTGCAAGTAGCTCATCAAATTGCAGAACCACTAAAGCTAGAAAAGTGACCCACTCTAGAGACAGGCTATGCTTAATTGCTCCATGTCCAGCTGTGGCAGCTGTCTGGACCAATTTGAGCTTCTTAGGTATGGTTTATGTTTGCACAACTTATGTTACCGTGTCAAGGCCCTGTAGCTTGGCTAAATTGGCCTGTTTAGACAATTCTGGTTAGCTACCGCCTTGGGATTGTGGTGTATGATTTGTTAAATTAGTATAAATTTAGCTGACACTTAAGGATTGGGACAATTATATTCTGCATGTGAATTCATGAGCTGACTCAATTTTTTTTTTTTTGGGGGGCTGCTCTAGGTCTTGGGTCCAAGTATCTTCTGCTGGGGGTGCCCAACATCAGGACATGTTGGTTCAGGTCTCCGCTTCCGTACAGCCTATGATAGTATGAACAGTGCATCCATGAGATAATCAAGTTACATTATGTATCAGTGTAACTCCATTAGCAATTGCAGGGCTGGATGATTGTTGATATTGAGTTGCTGTCGTTCAGCCCCATTTATCTGCCCCAACTTGTAGACGTTTTATTTGGCGTGGCCCTTGATTTACCACCGCGCAACCATAGAACCAAGAGTCTTATGAAAGGCTGTTGTCTGCTATATTTGAGGAAGGCAAAGTGATGTGAGTGGCCGGATCAAGTACGAATCAGTTTGGGAAGCAATTTGGTATAGCAAAGTGCAGTTCCGTGTCCTTTTTTTTTTTTGTCCTGCTCTTGTTTTGGGGAATTTCATGATAATGTAGAGCTCACAGACGATTAATACATTATGTATAAACAAGGATTTCGAATCCTTGATCTCACCTACATGAACGCTTATAACTTAGAATTGGAAGATTTGTAACATCGAACAATAAATTAATGAAGCAATTTTGTGTTTTTTGCCTTCATTATCATACCCGGATTGCATATCCTATTTTCCCAGATATCTTTGATCAATGGCTGCATCATTGTATTATGAATTTTGCAAGAATTTGAGCCTAATTCAGTGTGCAAATGTGCCGTGTGTGTATGTATAATAATAGGAGGGGGTTCTTTTCTAAATTTATAGATTCATAAATATTCTAGTCTCAAATCTGTTACTTAAAGGTTTCAATTATTTTGAATTAATATAATTAAATATTATTTTGTTAAATCAAGCATTAAATCAATATCACAATTTATTATTAATATCATGAGGATCATTTAACAAGTCAATTGAAACAAATCATCAAGTTTAATTTCAAATCAATTCAATATAAAAGGATAAAATAACTATAAAATTTAAAGAATAAAAAAATTAAAATTAAAAATATATCTGGTAACCATTGCAATCAAGAGTTGATTGCATATTCCTCCTATGTTGCATTTTCGTTTTTTCCTCTAATATATCTTTCCCTTCATATTGTCTCTCACATTCATGATTTCAAACAACATTTCCTGGTTCATTGAGCATCAATTTCATAAAATCAAACTATAATTGTTGCTAAAAATAATAATCAAATAGCAGAGACCAAATTTAATACAAAAAAATTGACTTGTCAATTTGTTATTTTAGAGAGGATAAATCACGAAAACCAGAGAGGGAGAGAGGATAATAAATAAAAAATATTGGCCATCGGGTTAGAGCCTTGCCATTATCATGTCCCACCTCGTAAGAAAGCTCCAGTCGAGAAGATTTCAATGATAGCAAGGAATTCAACCATTAGAGCTTGGAGGAAGCCACACATGTCACCATAATACAACGACCTACTTCACTTGATACACACTTTATCTACTTCTACTTCTCCATTTTAGTACGTGGGTTGCCAAAAAAAGGAGTTTGAGCATTTTTTTTCACTTTCAAATTAAGTCCCTAAAGATTCAAATATTTCAAATCAATAAAATTGCATTTTATTTTACCACATCTAGTGTTAACTGAGTTTTAAAATGTTTTATAGGAACTCAAAATCAAGTTAAAAAAATAAATCATTAATTTCAATCCCACCTAAACATGAAAAAAAAAAAATAGTTCTAGCCTATTTGCAAGTGAGGTTCTAGCCTAGCCTAGCGGTGGGAGGGGCTTGTCCCCTTCCTCAGCACATGGGTTCGAACTTTACCATGCACGCCTATCACCCCCGCGGTGCCTTACCTGTTCACTGAGCTTGCAGGATGTTCAGTGAACCATGTGGATTAGTCGTGGTGCGTGTAAGCTGCCCCAGACACCACACGTAAATAAAAAAAAATAATTGAGTGACAAAAAAAATATAAAAAAAGAATTGAACATATAATCCAGAACAACCAAAATAAATTATTAAGTCAAGTGATAAAAAATAAAAAAATAATATTATAAAGAACTATTACAATCATTGGTATTTTGTCTCTTGGTTTACAGTGAAATCAATAAACATTTTTGTTTCTTTTTAATTTTTGAGACCTTTATTTTTTTGGAATATTGAGTGAATAGATAATATTAATTTATAGAAGCTTTTTTTTTTATAGCGTTTTCATATTTAAAAAAAAGGAGATTATAAGTGGGTTTTAATAAACAAGTATTTGGGTCCATGGTCAAACGAAATTCGTGTCATCCTTCAATAGTCTTGTGTGATATGAAATAGTGTTGCGTTTGAGTCATTATAAAAAAAAAAACCCCGATCATTCACTACACATTCACATTTTATTCTTTAACTAGTTATGATAGGGAAAAACTATTTTGTTCATAAAGTACACTTATTATTATCATATTGATTATGCATAAATTAGATTTTTTACACTTTAGATGCACAATAAAATATCTTAAAAAAAATTAGAATTAGAATTTAAGGGCTATTTTGTTTTTTAATGCTTTAATTGCATAGTGAAATGACTATACTATTCTTAAAAGTAAAAAATAAAAATCGATACCCATGAATACTTTCATTGTTTCATTATGGTTTTTTAGTTATAATTGATTTAAATAAAAAACAACTAAGTCTTTTAATAAATATAAATATAAGTAAAAAATTAAAAATTATTAGAATATACGTGATATGTGCTAGTAAGGTACCCACACTCTTTGGAAAACATGAATAGCTCTTTTTAATAGTTAAATGCACCTTTTATGATGACATTAAAAGTATTTTGCTCTCTTTTTCACATCAGAGTAGTAATTGGGTTACAATAATTTTTTTTTCATCACTCTTTTCTCTCTTCTCACCTTGAATTTCATGTTAGCCCTTTAAAAAATTAAATGTGTCCTATCAATTTATATTAGTATAATTTTTTATTTTTATTTTTATTTTTTTTTTTATTATTTGTTTTTATTTTAAGACTTTTTAAAGATTTTTTTCTTTAATTTTTTCCCTTAATATTTTATTTAATTTAATTTTTGTATACAATTTGATCATTATTTTTTTTAATATTCATTTATTTTTTATTTTAATCTTGGATGCTTAGAAATGTTTTTTCTGTGATTTTTTTTGTATCTTTCTTTTATGAGATAATCTTAATCTCATAATTTGGATTACAGGCTTTGAAAATTATCCAAGTTAAATTTTGGTTTTTTTTTAATCTAATTATTTAATATTAGGTTATTAGGCTCCAAGTTTCATGATTTTTTTTGCTTTTTTTTTTGCAGTTATATGTTCTCATATTATGAGTCATGAATTAATTAAGATTCACATGAGGTTTTTTATGATTTTTTTTATTTTTATTATTTAGTTTGCTTGATAATAGATCTTTATTTTTTAATTCAATTTCTTTTATGTGAGATTATTCTGATCTCATGATCAAATTATGAATTTAATATGATTACTCAAGTTATTATTATTTTTTTTAATTTTTTTTGTTAATTTTTATTAATTAAGATTTTGATTTTTTTAAATAATATTATCTTATTCTTATTGAACTTTTACTTTGTTATCAAATAATATTATCGAAATCTTTTAATAATATTTAAAAGGTATTTTTTTAATAATATTGATAAATTTTTATGTTTTTACTTTTATGTTTTTATAATTATAATATTAAATTAACTAAATTCATTAAACTTATCGAATTAATAAATTAACTACTAGTTTTTATTATTTTTTAAAAAATTATATAATTAATTGAATATTGTCTTATATTAAAAAAATTTAACCGGTGTCACGAAGGAAGGCACGGTCACCTTTTTAGTGATGCCAGAGCTCCGGATCCTATTAGTTCGTGCAAGACACGCTCCATAGTGGCGCATCCAGTTGGATCACCACTGTTAGTTATAATCTCACAGTCCCATCTCATTTCGTTGTCTCTCTGCCTGATATGGATGAAGATAGCGATGACCTATCTGGGATTAACAGGTTTGCTTCCTGAATTTTTGGTTCCCTTGCTTTTTTAATCACCATTTTTCTCGGAAGAAACCTCAGATTTGGTGAAGGAAGCATGTTGAGACTTGTGGTTTGATTTTTATTGTTGCATAAATCAGCTGAAATGTGCCAATTTTTTTTCCTTTTGTAATATTGTAGAAACGATCTTTGTTTGAACATCAAAGGAATAGTTTTTATTTCTGTTTAAACTGAAGTAGTTAAGCTAGTATCTCAAACATTTCTTGCAGTTCTATACAAAATTACTGAACATATAGAGTAAGGTGGCGCAATTGAATAGATTTTAATATTTCTTGCTATTTTTTTTTCTGTTTTCTTCGGCTAAAAGAAATTCAGCGATTGTTTTGTATGATCCTGGACGAGAAAATGTATAAAACATATAGATAACAAGGTTAGCGGCAGCTTGTTTTGGTTCAAGGCTAGGTTTTAATTTTCTGTCTCCTTAGTTTGTAGCTTCTCTGTCAAAAATCCATTCATTTGCATTATGTGTTGGGACTTAAATGCTTAAAGAATTTAAATTATTGAATAGGATTGAAACTATGTCGATGTATTAGTTATTCATTAAAAAGAGATGTTCTTAGAATATATGAATCTAATGCTTTTACCTAGTCTCCGTAATAAGATGGAATTGGAGGAGAGAATTATGTTTTGAGCATCTTCTCGTATTTGTGGTTAGCAATAATGGAAACTTGTTCATCTCCTTAGTGTGCATTTTTATCCAAATTGATTATCATGTACTTTTGCTTCTTGTCCATATTATCAGAAAAACAGCTTCTTACTCGTCGTATGGTGTTCTTTTTATTTTTATATTTTTTCCACTTTTGCTTTCAGCTTCCAGTTCAAAGAAGCACCCAACTCCAAATTGTTTTGCTTAAACAAGAAAAGGAAGTTGCAGGATGAGCAATTAGGCTTGCCCATTTCAAAGCATAAATGCTGGGATCATCGCTTACCTCTTGAAACTTCCACAATATATGAAGAAAATCAAGAAGAGAAAGACTTAATCACACACATGATCAAGGAAAATGCTGAAAGACGGGCCATTGAAGAAGGATCAGATCCTGAATCAGCTAAAGATAGCAATAGCTTTGTTGGAGATACTGACTCTGCCATGTCTGTGTCTGGCGAAACTATATTGGAGATGGAGGTTTCAAAGATATGGTCACCCGACAGGCCCTCAACTTCATCATATAACTGGGGCAACAGTCTCAAGGATACGCAATATTCTCCAGATAAAGCTGCTGCTCCAAGACATGCTGGAAAAGAGGAATTGGTTATTGTGGAAGAGGAGGATGATCATTGCTGTCATTATGATGGACTGCAAGTATATCAGAGTCTTGAAGAGCCCATCCTGGAAATTGAAAGCCCTTTAAATTACAGTTGCTCTGAGTTTGGGACTAACATTGAGCCATGTACAGATAAAGAAGTTGATGACATTCTCTATTCCAATGAGTTGAATCTAAATGGCCATGTCCTTTCATCTGAAGGATGGGCCGTCAGCCAAGGTAATTTAATTTGCCAGCATACCTGTGGTTTGCAAATTCATGGGTTCAAACCATGCCATCTTATCTCTGTCTCTTTTGCTTGTTTAAATGACAACATAATTTGAATAGTATTTACCTGCACTTGTATTTAACTTGATGTCATTTACTTTGATTGCAGATGCTCAATCAGGCCTCAGAAAACCAACCATTGATCAAGAATTTGAGCAGTACTTTTCCATGCTTATGATGTAACAGTGAACACTTATATTTAGTACAACATATCTGTTGCTTGTGACTGATTAGAGTGCCAGTCAAAATGTAAAGTAGCTTTCCTTTTTCTGGCATGGGATAATTGCAAGTGGTTCAATTTAGATATAGCGATGCCCTTTTCCTTCCAATGTTTTGAACCAGCTTAGTCTTGCTTGCTGAACACAGCTGTTTACTGCTTCTCAATGGTTCTTGTATCACACAACTTGTAAACCTGTAATTAAATTGACCGAGGTCAGTCTTCACGGATCCTCATGTTGGTCGCATGGATGGAGAATTTGCGAGGAAATAACTCAACTTCTTAATGCAGTGCTTGATTCAGTACGAAATGAAGATCGGGAATAAAAGGTAACAATCGCACCAGCAGAGAATCGAGCCCTGGTCTGTTCCGTGCCAGGCTACGGTGCGTTTCCTCCGTGAATTATTTCTTAATATGGTGTGATTCCCAGGCTGCCGAAGCATCATGGAAGGCTTTATGGAGTGCATATCGAAATTAAAAATATCATTGGTACGTGCTTGCAAATGATGGTGGACATTTGTTTATTTAAATTTTATTGAGTATTCTTCAGTTAACCAACGTTGCCTAAGGTTTTCTCTAACAGGATCTTCCACAAAATCTTCATTTTATTGCTTTTCAGTATCTGGTTTCCACTGTTTGACAATGAAAATTGTATTGGTGGTTTCACGGAGGCCGAAGAACACACGTCAGTGATATTCTATAAATACGAATCCAACTCTTGTTCAACTAGAACACACCGGAGAACTTGGAGTTTTTTCATAGAAGCCTAGCATGAACTAGAGAGAACCTTTTTCCTTGCAGCATTGAATTGCTCCATCAAACATGTCGTTAATCCCATACTTGTGTTCGAGACCAGTATCCAGTAGTTGGGTCTAATGGCCAAGACTTTTAACCTCCTTCAGATATCTGCCAAGAAAACGAAATCAAACAACTTGTTTACATTTTCAAGACTAAAATTGGAATGTTGGGAAAAGGATAAGAATTACTCACTCCAATGTTGGTATCGGGCGCTCAGGGTACTTGGCAGAGAAGATTATTCATCTCTTCGATTGTTAGCTTGTCTGAAGAACAAATATACCTCCCTTTTGCTTCAAGGTATTCAAAGAGGAAGATATATGATCTAACCGCATCATCAATGTTTAGATGTTTATCTTACCCAAAAAAATAAATTGGGAGGAAGATATTTTTGTTTTTTTCAATTTAATTTTATGTTTTTAAATCAATTTAGAGATATTTAGAGTGGGATGATTGGGTTATTAAGATTCTACAAATATTTTTTAAGTATTTTTTGGTCAAACAAGTTAAAATGTAATTTTAAACCAAAAAAACTAGATCAATTATTAAATTATTTTTTTTAGTGATTAGAATTTATTTTGACAAAATATATATATCATCAATGTTTTTTTTAAAAAAGCAAAACCAGACATGTGAACTTAGCCTAGCAAGCCCCTTTTTTTTTGTTGGGCCACACGCTTAAGTGTGGATGTTTTTTTTTATATTTTATATTTTATATTTTATATTTTTGGGTTTTGATGTAAATGCATTATAAAAATAATTCATGAATATTCCATTAAAATAAAATTTTTATTTTTTAAAATTCTTTTAACGTAATTGTATCACATTGATTAGTTTTTTTTTTTTGCGGATCACATATAAAATATTGAAATATTTTTTTTATATATTTTTTTAAACTTGATTTTGAGATTTTTTGCAGTTGAAAATCATGTTTTTATTAAAACAATCAAGAGATACAATGCGATGACAAGGAGACTAAATTTAAATTGAAGATATACATTTTTGTTAAATATTTAGACTATTGAAACTCCTAAAAATATTTATTTATTTTAGATAAAACTATTATTCCATAAGGTACTTGAGATTCTTTAAGATATAAATCTTCATGATTACAACATTAAATAAGAACAGGTTTCGGACAATCGCCTCGCAGGAGCACATGGGCAAGTGGCTAGTTTGTCCTGGATTCATTGAATTAGAGAAGACCCTTTTCTTTGCAGCATTGAATGGCCCCGTCAAACATCTCTTCAAGCCCATACCTAAATTTGAAACCAGAATCGACTAGTTTCTTCGAGGATAAACCAGGGATTTTAAGGCGTTCAACATCCTTTAAATATCTGCAGAAAAAGAAACATTATTTCATTATTTCAAGATCAAGTGAAGAATGCTGCAGAATTATTAAGGGATTGATAATGGTTATTTTTTAAATAATTTTTTATGTTAAAATATATATTAATAATATTTTTTTATTTTTTAAAAGTTATTTTTAATATCAATATATTAAAACTATCCGTATAAATCATATTAAATTTTAATAAAAATAAAAAATAATTTTTTTAAATTTTTTTTAAAAATGAACCAAGTTCCAAAAAAACCCTAAGAATTACTCACTCTAATGTTGGTATTGAGTACTCAGGATACTTGGCAGAAAGAAATTCAGACATCTCTTCAATTGTTATAGCGTCTTTAGAAGAAATATACCTCCCTTTTGCTTCAGGATATTCAAGAAGGAAAATATGTGCCCTAGCCACATCATCAATGTGTACCATGGGTGCGTCAATGAGTGACCCGTACTGTTCCCGATCACCTGAAACGATGTCCGTGAGGCCAACAGCTTTCTGAAGAACACCATAGAAGGAAGAGCTCGGAAAAGAGAACTTACCCAGCAACATTGCCAAGGAAATGTGAACTGAAAAAGGCACGTGTGGACTGATGAAGGGGCCATGAATGTAGGTTGGGGTTAAAGTTACAAGGTCCAATCCATGTTCTTGTGCGAATTCAAAAGCTCTTTTCTCCGTTAAAGTTTTGGAAACAAAGTAAGGGCCTAGGAGCAAGTTTGAGGCTTCGATATGATCAACATCGCTCCAGTAAGCTTCGTCCATCATCTCCACACCACTGCCATTAAAAACTACCGCTGATGCACTAGAAGTCAATACAACTCGCTTCACTGTCTTTGAGTTCAAGCAAGCCTTCAAGATTCCTAATGTTCCATCAGTTGCTCGTTGGATACCTACTTCCTCAGGTTCTCCATTTCCAAAATCTAGAGTTGGGGAAGCTACATGAAAGACCCCAATACATCCTTTAACAGCCACGTCAAAGCCGCTGGGTTCACTTAAATCTGCATAGAAGATTTCTAGCCTCTCTGATCCTCCCGGGAGACTCGTCAGGAAGCTAACGTCCCTCTTGTGTTCTAGTCACATGTACAACACAAAGTTAATATATTGAAAATCTTTAAATTTTTATTTTATTTTTTTAAAATAGCGATTAATCTTTAAATTATTTTGATAAGTTCATAATATTTCAAAGAAAATATTATAATTTATCTTTAAATTTTATATATTAAATTATATATAAATAAGTTATTTTTACAATATGTATGGATTTAAATGAAAATTATATGAGGTTAAAAATAAAAAATTAACTTTGGAGATAAATAAAATTTTTTTTATAAAAATAAAAAAGGGTAAAACATGTAGTTCTATCTTTTATTTCTTACAAGAAAAATTAAATTTTTATTTTTATTAAACCAAACCAGCTAGTAAATGATCTAACGATAAGAACTTGAAATTAAAAAATTTAGTTTCTCTATAGTTCTGTAGTTAATAATATAATAGCTCTTAAAAATTTATATAATATTTATAAAATTAATTAAAATACATGCAACCAAACTTCAACATTCACATTAAATTAATATAAACAACTATTTTTATAATTTATCAATTAATATATTATTAATTTATTTTATTACAAGCATGCAAAATCCTTCTATTTCTCAATGGATTAATTTTATGATATTGAAATTTTTCATCTGTCCTAACATAACATAAGAGGCAATGAATAGAGAACTTACCTGGGTGAGGTCTAACAGTCGTGTTAACAGAGTAGCCTTGCTTCAGGAGCTTCATGATCAGCCACGAGGCTACGAACCCATTCCCCCCTGTAACGCATTCTCTGCCTCTCTCTCTCTCTCTCTCTCTCTCTAAATTAAGATGAGTTCAAATAATATTGTGGTGGTGGTGGTGTATCTTCTTCCATCTCTAGCTAGCTTTTGTAGCCACTGAAAGAAACGATACAATCCTTCATTGTTATTTTTGGGAGCGGCGCAATGGAGCAAAAACTGCCATTTACTTGGATTTTTCTTGTCCTAACATTTCCCCTTCAAATTGCAGAAGCGGGTGATCTGTTTAGACGGTAAGGGCTATTTGAGTGGTTGTAATTAATTTTGAAAGTGTTTTCCAGATTTGAAATATGTGAAAATAATATTTTTTTATAATTTATTTGATATTAATATATTAAAATAATTTTAAAATATATAAAAATATTAATTGGAGAATAAAAAATAAAATAAAATTTAATGTATTATATATATAAAAAAAAGAAACAGTAGCGTGTCGACCGCAGGATGCCGCTCTCTGCTTTTTATAACGACAATTGAACTCTTTGGCCATCTTTTGCACACAGTTCACAACGCCACGACGATTCAAGTCTTTAAATCTTGTACGGAGCCTTCGAACCATCATTCCCTGGACGAAGCGTTCTGGTCAGCCGAGCTGTTGCACTTGTCCAGCAATCCGGCCGTCATTATTCCGGATCAGGAATTTTAGAGTGCGGAAAGAAGAATGAATTATTATTATTATTTTAATATATAATTTTAAAGGTTTGGGTCACCATCGCATATTTTAAATATTAAATATTAAAAATTATAATTGATTTTCAGAATAGAATAAAAAAACTAATTATGTATTGAGAGGATAATATCACCTCTGTTATACTATAACTAAGCTATATTATATTTTTTATTTATTTGATTATTATCAAGTTATTATTGTGTTCTTTTAACTTTTAGCTTGTTTATTGGAAAACGTAAGTCTTCTCCGACAATATGGACCATAGTTTCATGAATTAAGCCTAATTATTCTAACCTCAAATTATATATATATTTTTTATTTTTTTAAATATTAAAAATACATTATAAATTTATAATTCTTGATATTAAAAATAAATAACTATTTTTTTATGTTTTTAAAATTTAGATCAAACTCTAATACTTCCTGTAAAATTTATACATGCAAGAAAAAGAAGAAAAAAGATTATGACATAAATAATGAAGTTAAAAAAGGTTTGCAATAGTGATTTGTGGTCTCGATTCCAAAGTACTGACAAAAAAATCTGGTACACTCTTGATATTTTCATTTGAAAATGGCAAAATAGAAAATGTCATGTGCCTATGTTTGTGAATCTGCTTGTGGATTAAAATATTGCACAGCTAATTGTCATGGTTAGTGTCAAAAAGTGTGGGAACTACACAAAAACATGCTATTCCCTGCAAGTAATGCAAGTAAAATATCAATGGTGATAACCATTTAGGTGATGGTTAAGTGGTAAGGACTTGGGATCAAGGGGTTTGCTCTCTCTATGATCTCAGGTTCGAGTCCTTGGTTGCTCATATGATGGCCACTGGAGGCTTACATGGTCGTTAACTTCAGGGCCCGTGGGATTAGTCGTGGCGCGCGAAAGCTGGCCCGGACACCCACGTTAATCTAAGAAAAAAAATATCAATGGTGATCAATTTATGCTTAAGAGCACATGATGGGCTGTTTTACCTATTTAGCACAATAGTTGTCATTCTCTTGAAGAATATATATATATATATATACTAGAGTAGTCAAAGGAAGAAAGGTCAAGGGAGCCTATCACATGTACGGCAAACATTATAAAATTATATTCATTGCTAGAAATATTATATATTAGCAATGAATATAATTTTATAATGCTTTGCCGTACATGTGATAGGCTCACTTGACCTTTCTTCCTTCGACTACTCCAACCTAGGATATGGGAAATTATTTTTTAATTACTGTCTCCAGAGAATATTTCTAGCAATGAATATAATTTTATAATGTTTTGCCGTACATGTGATAGGCTCACTTGACCTTTCTTCCTTCGACTACTCTAACCTAGGATATATATATAAAATCGAATAATCACTAACACTAGCAGGGAGCTGTTTTAGTTAATCAACCTTATGATTCAACTGCAATATGATCATTTATCTACAAATTAAGATAACTTTATACCAAATAAATTCTAGTAAATATAATATTGAAAAACAAAATAAAAAATATTAAAATAAAAAAATACATAGCAGTTTTGTGAGGAAGGGTAAAATTAGAATCCCCTTTGTTTTAGATTTTACTATTTGGGACCCCCGCACTCCAATGCAGGCCACCTCTAATCGCGTGTTCGAAGTTATAAGATGCACTGAGAAGGAAACAGCAAGAAAGAAATTTTCACAATGTACGCTGAAACAATCGAGGAACGAGGAAGCAAAACAGCAAAAGTAGGATGTCATGACATGACATGATCCACACAAAACAAAGTAAAGATATAAAGTCAGAATCAAAAGCTTTAAACAAAACATTCGCAAATGAACATAGCGGAGCCATGTTTTATTAGAAAAAGCGAAGACAAAGATGTCATTGGCGCTGTCATACAAAAATGCATCTCATGGTTTGGAGTCAGGCATCAGGCAACAAAGACAAGAAATAAGTTTCATGCGTTCAAGTGAAAAAGAACTTGAAAGAGGATGTGAAAATGGAGCTCGAGTCACTAATCTGTTCATGCCATATCCATCATTCAATGGGTGGAAATTAAAAGGTGATTGCGATTCGCACAGGGTCTTGATATTAATCTACATCGCTTCAAAATCCCTCATCCATGATGTCCACACCACTCTCATGAAACTCTATTGCTGACAGACTAGAAGTGTAAACAAATCGCTTCACTGTCTTTGAATTCAAGCAAGCCTTCAAGATTCCTGATGTTCCATCAATTGTTCTCTTGGTTACTACTTCCTCAGGGTTCTTTGTTTACAGGGTAGCTAAATGAAAGCTATTTCTCTCCTGCGCTCCTGGTTGACTAGTTTGAAAGCTAATTCTCTCTTGTGCTTTGTTCACATGACAAAAGTTTGTCATGATCCTCAAAATTAATAAAATTTGAATGGCAGGATCTGGTGTTATAGAAAACCTCAGAATTGAATCACTACGCCCCTTCTTAATTTTCACTCGAGAGAAATTCACTGAATAGCTAGGATTAAGACCTTTTTTTTTGACAGCTGCTGCTGGAGCTTCACATTTTGCAGGATCCATCAAAGGAGGAATGGGCAACAACTAACAAGTTTAACAACCGTAGTTTTGCTTAGACCCCGTTGATTTTTTTAAAAGATTTCTGAAGTGGGCAGATCACAAATATGCACGGATCAAATTGATGAAAGAAACCATGAAAACTAGCAGAAAGCTCTGGTTTTGGGGCTTCTTAACTTCGGATATTGATTGGTTTATATCTGAAGTCTTCACCCCAAAATATGAATTCTTGGCTCACGAAAAGAGACGAGATGGGAAAATAATTACTCCGTCAGACTTAAAACCCTAGGAGGAGGAGGGTTTTTGATCCGTAGACCTAACAAACTACTAACAATTAACTATTTTTTCATGTGCATCAATTCCCCTTCCGCGAGCATAACTCTTGCTTCTGGTACTGCATAAATGTTCTGTTGTTGCTTTTTCTCTGCATATGAACGATCAATTAAATCTCTCCCATCACCATCACCAGCCATGGTTCTCCTACGCCCTCCTAGTACACAATATTGGACAAGGAGCATTATGCATGTAACCAACCTTGCCTTCATGGAACAAGAAATTTTGTTTTCCTCTCATGCTGTACCATAGACTTCTTTGAGCCCTCCAATCAGTCAATATAAATACAACATATACACGGTCATACAACTGTCAAATTGTTGCTTCCACACCCGACCGCTCTTCCTACGGTAACTGCTGAGCCTCCTCAAGAAAACATTGAAGCACTTCACGTAAGCATGCTAAGCGTGTTAAAAGAAATAGCAGCTTCAATTAGCGCATTAATTATAATACCCTAAGCATACTAAGTTTACTGTGGAAAGATAAATTTTTTATCAGAAACATATTGTTTTGATTTTTCTTTAAAATATTTTTTAAAGTTATTCATGATTAAGCCTCCCAGCTTGAAACCGAGTTTAATGAATTCTCGAGTCAAACTTAATAATTTTGATTTTTAAAAAAATTTTCACCGTGCTGAAACAAAATTTATTTCTCAAATCTAATAAAAAAACAAATTATTTATTTTATGTTTAAAAATTATTGAGGAGTTTAGTTTTCATACTCCAATTAATATATGAAATTTGAATGATGACAATTAAGGTATCAAGAAAGATTTTGTAGATCATGAAACAACGCAAAATTAGTCTATAATCATTCTAACTTTTCTGTCATTCAATTTGTAATTACACCTGATTCTATGCTTAATAACTATGGCTATAATGGTAGCATAGATTTAGCACAAACTTTCAAACATTCCATAGATAGACTCTGCTATTGTAAATATAAGGCACTGCAGCCATCTACTGTAAATTCAAGCCTTGAAGTATTGTTTGCAGATTTTATATGGTATCAAAGCAGGAAATCTCTAATGAGCCAACGATCCAAGTATCCACCATGTCTGTTACCCCAAATCAAACCTCAACCTTTTCTCTTCAACCCCAACCCTCTTCCGCAACAGACAAGCCACTCATTGCTCTTAATATCACTGCACAAATCAATGAAAAGTTAACCCCCTCCACTTTCCTTCAATGTCGTGCTCAATTTGAAGCACTATTGCTTAATTATGTTGAAGGCATGTTTTCATGTCCTTCCTCCTCTGGTTCCATTATTGATAAGCTATACAAGAACCACTGGATCAGACAAGATAAACTTATCTTGAGTGCTATTCTAGCCTCTACTTCCTCCACATTAACACCTCTTATTGCCACAGCCCAACCTCTCATGGAGCTTGGGAAAAACTAAAAACTCTATATGCTAGCAGATCTAGAACACATGCTATGCAGTTGAAGGAGGAGCTCACATTAATCCAGCATGGACATCGATCAATCATAGACTATCTCCATGCTATGAAGAAACTGGTTGATGGAATAACCATTATTGATTATCCAATTTCGGATGATGACCCAACCCTTTATGTGTTAAATGGTTTAGGTTCAGATTTTTGAAAGATTGCACGACCTATCCGTGCCAGGGAGTCCTCTCTAACCTTTGAGGAGTTACATGATCTTCTGGTTAGCCATAAGGCGTATCTAAAGCTCCTGGAAACTATAACACAAACCATGGTTGTCTCTGCCAACTACACGAAGACAAAGCAGTATGTGCAAGGAGGATATAATCAGGGATCCTCATGGCACAATAGGCAACACTCTCAGTGTAGGCCTCACACTTTCAGTCCAGGGCGAAATTCTAATGGGGCTCACCGTGACAGATGCTGCTCAAATTACAACATTGGCAGGTCTCCTAATTTCAAACGGCGCTATCAACTTAAATGCCAACTTTATGATCAACTTGGTCACACTACCAAGTTCTGCTCCCACTCAAATTCCTCAAATATTTCTGCAAACTGTGCCACATCATCCAAGGGCAAAGACAAAAATTGGCTCCTTTATTCCGCAGCCTCTAATAAGATCACAGGAGATCTTTCTTATTTATCTATTCATTCTTCATATGATGGCATTGACAAAATACTTCTTGATGAAGGTTCAGGTTTGATAGTCTCACACGTTATTTCTTTGGCTTTACATTCCCCCAGCCAAACTTTTCTTTTACATTATATTCTTTGTGTTCTAAACCTTTGCAAAAATTTAATATTTATTCATCATCTTACCAAGAAAATAATGTGTTTGTTGAATTTCATCCTTTTCATTTTCTTATAAAAGACACGATCACGAGGATGATACTACTAAGAGGAGCATGTAACAATGACATCTATACCTTCCCTATATCCACGGTCCCTATCTCCTTTAAAAAGGTCTCTAATGTTCATATCTGAACATCACTTGATAGATGACACAAGCGCTTTGGACATCCTTCTACTAAAATCATTCATAGTCTTGTCAAAAAATTTTCCCTTCCTATTACATCCAATCAAAAGTTATCTTCATTATGTCATTCCTCTTCTATTAATAAAGCACATCAATAACCATTTCATGTCACAAGTCTTAAAAGCCATGCACCACTTGATATTATTTACACTAATTTATAGGGTCCCGCTAGTTATACTGGTCTTAATGGATCGAGATATTATCTTATCTTTGTGGATCATTATACTAAATATACATGGTTTCACCCAATGGTCATAAAATCCAGTGTTTCTACTATTTTTTCACTTTTTAAAAAGGTTGTGGAAAATCATTTTTAAAAAACTATCAAAACACTATATTTTAATAATGGTGGAGAGTTTATTGGTTTAAAATCATATCTTTACTTCATGGCATATCTCACTATACTATTACTCCACACCCCTCCCAACAAAATGGTGTTTCAAAACGTTGCCACGATCATTTAGTTGAAACAACCTCACTCTTTTTCATGATGCAAATCTTGATTTTTTGTATTGGCCATATGCTTTTCAAATTGCATCTTACCTTATCAATCGATAACCTATGCCTCTTTTCCATGGAAAATCATCTTTGAAAGTTTTTTTTGGTCAACCACCAAATTACCTAAAGTTAAAAAAAATTAGGTGTATTTGCTACCTGTTTACCCGACCCTATAATTCAAACAAAATACAGCCAAAATCCCAAACTTGTATTTTTCTTGGCTGCTCTTTAACCCAAAATGTATACAAATGTTTTGAACCCACTACAAAAAAATTCTTCACTTCACGACATGCGTTATTTGATGAACATAAATATTTCTTCAAACCATCCACTCCTGTGTCTTCTTCTTCATCTCACACAACTTTAGAGTCTCAAACATGGCTTCCTCTCCCTCCTATTCCTTCGATGTTTGTTCTTTCATCATTAGACCAGACCCGTCAACACTAAGAAGGTCCACCTGCTATTGTTACATCCTCTTCAGGTAATCTCGATCACTTTTCTGATCACTCCATTCTTCATTGCTTTCAAATCCCAACCCTTCACCCACCTTCTTCACCTGTCTGCTCCCTGCTGTTATGCCTAACTTTTCCCCATCACCTTCTGTTACCACCTTTAGTTTCCCTCTAACCCTTCCCCATTCTCCTCATTCCCTCTTTCCTGCAGCACCTGAACCTTCTCGCTGTATTCTCGCTGTACTGCTATGTCTCATGAACTTACTACTCTTATGAAACATGACACTTGGGACTTGGTTCTACCTCTTTCTAATTGTCAACTAGTGGGTTACAAATGAGTATTCCATATAAAACACAAAATCGATGAGTCAGTAGATCGTTTCAAAGCCTGTCTAGTCACCAAAGGCTATCATCAACGTCCTGGTGTTGATTTACAAAAAGACTTTCAGTCCCATTGTTAAACCAGCCACCATCATGGTTATCCTATCTATTATTGTAATGCATGCATAGGTACTGAGGCAAATGGATGTTCACAATGCTTTTTTAAATGGTGCAATAACTGAAACTGTGTTTATGTAGTAGCCCCCCAACTTCAAGGATTTATCCAAGCATCATCATGTTTGCAGATTAAACAAAGTATTCTATGGCCTCAAACAAGCCCCACGGGCTTGGTATACAGCTCTTAAATCTGCTATCCTTCAACTAGGTTTTTATAATTCCAAGACTGACTCCTCTTTTTTCATTTACAAGGACGACTATACTCTCTGTTATCTCCTTGTATATGTGGATGACCTTGTCATTATAAGGAATACTTTATCCTTTGTGCATTCTGTTATCCAGCAGCTTGGTACCCTGTTTTCTCTAAAAAACATGGGTTCACTTCATTATTTTCTAGGTGTTGAAGTGATTCCCACCCTATTCAGGTTGTTTCCTTCTTAGCATTAATATGTTTATAACCTCTTAGCTCCAACAAGTATGAACTATGCAAAAATATCTCCACTCCTCTCTCCTCCACTCAGCCTCTTAAATTAATTAATGGCATTGCTATTGTGGATACCTTAGATTTTCATCACATCATTGGCAGCCTCCAGTACCTTACTTTGATGGGCCCTGATGTCTTATTTGCTATTAACAAACTGTTTCAATTTATGCATCGGCCTACAACAACACACTGGATTGCTACCAAAAGGCTATTTTGTTACTTAAAACACACAATCTTCCATGGCATTTAGCTCCACAAGACTAGCATCATTGCCTTACGGACTTATTCTGATGCTGACTAGGCTGACAACATTGATGATCGCACATCTACCTCTGCCTATATCAGTTTTTTAGGTTTCAATCCTATTTCTTGGAGTTCCAAGAAGTAACGGGCTATTGGTCGTTCCACAACTGAAACTGAATATCAGGCTCTCACCACTGTGGCCTCTACAACTGTCTGGTTGTCCACTCTTCTAACAAAACTAGGTTTTTCAGCACCACAATATCCCCAACTGCTATGTGATAATCTCAGAGTAACATATCTCAGTTTCAATCCTATTAATCACTTAAGCATGAAACACATTCAAATAGATCTTTATTTTTTCCGAGACTTGGTACAGAAAGGGAGTCTTCAGGTTCATCACATTCACACTCAAGACCAATTCGCTAATCTCTTAACAAAGCCACTGTCTAGGTAGTGCACTGATTTATTGCGTCACAAGATTGGTCTTACCGATAGAAGCTCAATCTTGCGAAGGCATATCAAGGAAGATTATGCAAATCATGAAACAATGCACAATTAGTCTATAATCATGATAATTTTTCAATCATTCAATTTGTAATTACACCTGATTCTATACTCAATAACTATAGCTGTAACGGTAATATAGATATAGCATAGACTTTCAAACATTCCTTAGATAAACTCTGCTATTGTAAATATAAGGCATTGCTACCATCTACTGTAAATTCAAGCCTTGAAGTATTGTCTGCGGATTTTATATAAGGAGGAAGGAACTGGCCTCCTAAAATTAGGGGCAAATCCTCTCTCCATGAATATAGCATCTTAATTGCTTCCTAGGAATCTTATGCATATTCTTAATTTTTATGTTTGACATGGTTGCAAAAATGAGGTGATAATGTGATAGTTGTTGTAATTGTGATTTGAAAAAAATTATTTTATAAAAAATATTTTTATTTGAGATTGATTTGGAAAATATATATGTTTTGTTAAAATTGTGATTGAAATTGAGGTTGAATAAAAAGTAGTTTAATGTGCTTGGTTAAGAATGCTTTTAAAATTGAGGTTATAAAATAATTTTAAAAAATTTATATTAATATTGATGGTTTTTAATTTAAATATTGTAAATTTAACTATTGTTATTACATTATAAAATAAATAATATTTTATATAAAATATTTTTTATTATTCCATTAAACTATCTACAATTTCATCACGTAAATACATCCAATAAGAACTATAATTTTCACAAATTTCATGAGCGTAATAACATCAGGTAAAATATAATCAGGAATAAAATTGAAATTACGATCAAATTCTGCAAATACTATGTCATCAAGCAATCTTCATCTAATTTATATAGTGTCATTAAATAATATTTAAGATTAGTTTTTCAAATAAAACATAATTAAAATATTTTTTTTTCTATTTTGTTAGATCGGACTCGGTTTAATGCATTTTTAACTTTGAACTGGATCGTTCTAACTGGAATAGTAGAACTGTTTATATAAACCGTGGAACATAACTCCATCATATATGGGTTTTCTTAGCGTAAAAAGTAGCAAAAAGCTGATTCTTGTAAACACGTGGCACAATCATAATTAATGATGAGCCCTGCCAATAAAAAATTGCTTTTGAAGTATTACTATACAACAATATTTATGGGTATAGATGAACTTCATTCATTGTCAGACATCTTAATCTAGCACCTAGCACCATGAGGGCCCATCCAAGCCTTCTTTAATTTCTCTAACTTTCTTCCTTTTTTTTAAACTTTCTTAATTAACTCAAATGTCTCCCTCATTCTTTAAACAAAACATTAGGAGAAGGAGGTCATGTTTTATGGCTGTTTGTGTATCTCAATCTTGATCATCAACTGTCAATGAAGCTAGGATACGCATCTTCTCTCCTAGTATATATGTCCTATTTAAGCCGTGCTTCAAGTTGATTGGTTTTGAGAATGACTTTCTCAAATTAAAATGTAATTTAAAGAAATAGGTTGTTTCCATACGTTTAATTGTAATATATGTTGTTTTAAATTATTTATTTATTGATTTATTTAAAATTTATTTTTATATTAAATTTCAATTTTTTTTATTTTTTTATTTACTTTTCTCTTATCATTTTTTTAATTCAAATTTTGTTTATGTATCTATTAATATTTATTTTATTGAAAAGAATTTATATTTTTTTTAAATTTTATTATCTTTTAACTTTTTTTTGTCATATTCTCTCTCTATTTGTTATTTACTTTATTTAAAATAATTTATAAAATTATTTTTTTAATCTCATCTTTCTTCGATGCTTTCATCTATAGTCTCTATTTAAAAAAAATTTAATTTAGCTTTCATAACCTTATTAAAACTAAAAAATAGTTCATTTTTATGAAATCAATTTTTTATAAAAACCATAAAAAAAACTACTTGCATTGTTTATTTTTCACTAACACCTCTATGTTTAATAATTTTGTCAGTTAATATCACTATAAAAATTGACATGTATTACATGCTCGCAGCATAGATTTTTAGTATTATTCCATCCCAGCTCAAACATGTTGGACATTAATTTTTTATTTCCTGTTATTAAGCTTCTTTTTTTATTTTATTAATATGAAGGTTCAAATAACTTATATATACTTTAACTAATTTTATAAACCCTAAAATTAATAACTATATAAATTTTCAGTGGCTATCAATATTAATATCCATGCTACTCAAAGTTGAGAAAAATATTGTTCTCATTTTAGTATTTCTGTTGATTGCCTTTTTCCTTTCATTTTGGTCCTCAGCATATTTTTCTTGATCAATTGCATAACTTTATACAATGTTTTTGATGTCTTGGGGCTTGATTGTCTCTTATCTTCATGTGTTTTGTAGATCTAGAGATTTTTGTCAAATTTTAAAACTTGAGCGGGTTCTCATTTAATGAGCTATGGTTTGAGATTGCTGTGGAAAGACAAAATTCAAAGAAATAGAACCAAATTGTAAAAGTAATGGAAATACACACGACCAATCTTAAATTTGTGCAAAAAACTCGAGTGGGTTTTTCTTAATTTCTTTGACTGACCAATGGCAATTCAAGAATTGAAGTCTGTCAGTACCTCAGCATCAATCAGATGTCAGGACTCAGCTTTAGTTAAAATTAAAGCAAAATAGTAATTATGCGAGGGAAAGCTCGATCGCACCGTAAGTACGAGGTAGATGAGCCAAATATCGAATAAATATTATTGATAAGCGTGATTAATCCATCCGATGTATCCAACTGAGCTGCTCTTTCGAATCTCAGTTTTAATTTGACTCTCGACCAAACCCACTAGCAACAAGTCACAGACAAACAAGGCAAAATCAACCCCTTACTTTCTTTTCGTTTTCTCAATTTTACCAGCCTCGCCTTCTCCCTTATGCTCAAAAAAAATCTCATAATTATTAAGGCATTAAAAACAAGAATTCACAAATGATGGTATGCCGACCAGTGATCAGCCACAATCAGCACTTCGGAAGGTCAGACGGTGGTGGTGGTATTTTTTTATTCGGTTGGGGTCCATCCAAGACTATCCATGCCATTCGTAGCCCCCAGCTAGTGTGCACATCAAGATGGCAGTGCATGAACCACACCCCTGATCACAAGTTTACACAAATCAATATTGTCGTTAATCAAGAATTTTTAAGATTCAAGTTAAGTAATTCTAAAAAAAAAAATACAAGAATTACCCTACAAATAGCATAACGCACCTGGATTGTCCGCTAGGAAGCGAATGGCGACCCAGCCACCAGCTGGAACTCCTGCCGTGTTCCTTTCCACAGGGTCGACCAGATTAAAATTGGAAGGATCTTTGTTGGGATCGTAGTTGCCAAAACCTTGTCCAACCACAAAGAAATTATAACCATGCAGATGGAGTGGGTGACTTTCGGCACCGAGTATGCTTGTGCCCTGCATTACCAACTCCACGCTCGTGTTGAATGCTAACACCACTGTTTTTGTACCATTGCTAACCATAGTATTATTTGGTGGCGTACCCGTATAATTGAATGGTATTGTTGGGTTCTGAGGAAAATCGGAGGTGAAGACACCATTTGACTGTCCAAAGAAGTAGGATTGGAGAAGAGCCACAGAGGGTAATACAAATGACACATTGTTAATCGAAGCAGCAAATTTGGTATTATTTTTTGGTCCCTGACAGGTTGTATTCCTAGGGCACGGGTGAGTCCCAAGTCCCACAGTGAAGAAGAATTTCCTGTCCACTGTTTGTGGCACATTAGCTGGAAATTTAGCGTTGGCTAAGCTACGGAATTTCTTGGTGAAATTCGCAACGAAGCCAGTAGCATTGGTTGGTGGCAGAGTTGGCTTGAGTGAAGGAAGCTTTGTCAAGTGATTATTACCAGATGGATGTTTATAAACCAGGAAACCAGCAGTGGTAGAGTTGTCAAAGCTCCCCATGCCTGAGAAATAAGGCCCGGCAAACATGTAAAAGGTTGCATTAGGGAGATGTGGCTTGGTTTTGAGTAGAACATTTGTAGTTTGGCCTGGAGTGATGAGGACCGTGTCAGCTTCAAAAGGCTTGACATAAACAGCATCAGCTTCAACGACGGTGAGAATGTGGTTCGCAATGCTGAAAAAGAGCTCATCGTTGAGTGCAGCGTTGATTAGTCGGAGAAGGTAGGTTTTTCCCGGCTTTACCTTCAGTTTGTATGTATCTGCGAAGACCACGTTGATAATTATTTTAGATATATCAAAATTCAATTTCTTTGAAAATTCAGTTTTTATTTTATTTTTAATAAAATCTCATCACACCTTAAAAATGAAAATGACATCCGTATTATGATATACGTAGATTATGGATGCCGTTTCTTGCATGGGTGAATGCTACACTCCATCCAACAGACATCTTAATTTTCCCTTTGACGATAGTATTGCAACTAATCCAGATTAAAGGTAATAATTCTAATTATTAACTATATTCATTAATATTAATTATGTTCTGTTTATTAGATAAAAAAAAAAACCCTACATGGTGCATGCGTAACATGCCCTTAATTCTGACCTTTCTCTTGCAACTTTACACTATTGCATGTTGTAGGTGGTAATATCAACCGCATTCTCCCTTGCAAAATCTTAAAAAACCGGAAATGGCTGGCGCAGCCACTACTTATAATCATCAAGTGAGATTTTACCTTGAGCAGAACAATTGTATAAAGGCCCTGGAAGGCCATTGATGGTGTACGCATCTGAAACATTTGGACCTGCCCCGGTTTGAAGAGCCTGGGCAATTACAGCTTCTGGATCTACATTAAACCATTCTCCTGTAGTCCCAAATTCATTAGAGATCGATTCTCTGTTGCATAGCTTAAAATTTAGGGAGAGAAAAGGAATAATACATTGATATGCTAATGAATTAATAAGTTACCAAAAAGAATGGGGATTTCCTTGTAGGGTTTCTTAAATGGGTAGGACTCGTTGAGCTTTGGTAGAATAATAATGGGTCCATAGAGTGATGATCTTAGCCATGAAATGTGAGCATGCCACAAGAGTGTTCCTCTCTGCCCAGTGATGGTGAAATTGTACGTATATGCCTGGCCAGTTTGTATGGGACATTGTGTTATGTAAGCTGGACCATCTGCCCAACCGTTTGTTAGCTGCCTTACACCGTGCCTGTTCCCTCATTCAAAATAATCATATCAAAGATACCTCGAAGCCACATAAATATTTATAATGCAATAACTTATAAATTGATTTAACTGTTTGATAGACTATACATATATATTCATACCAGTGAATGGTAATATTTTCAGCAACATGATTGACCACCTTAACTAGAACTTGATCACCTTCCCTTGCTACCAGGCGAGGACCTGGGAACTTTCCATTTACTGTCACTAGGCTCCTTGTGTGGCATAATCTCGTAAAATTCTTGTATGTGATCTTTTATTAATCATATCAGGAAAAATAAATAAAACAAATTAGAATAGGAGGATAGAATTGGCAACAAAAACTTTGAAATTGAAGTGTTAAAGATTTATGCACATTGAAAGTGTACTGCCTTGTTATGGCCGCTGCAAAGTCCGGCACTAAAGAGAAAATGAAAAAACACAAGAGCTGCAGAGCTGCCATTGAAGGCAATACTGTGGGACGCGGAGAGTTGCCCATTTCGGATCTTTCACTGCTTTCTCTTGAAATATGTCTCTCACACACTGTTTGGTATGGAAGAAATTGAAGGAGGAGGAAGCTAGCCAACGGATGAAGAATGTATGGAGATACCAATTGACACGTATTATATAGAGAAAGTGATTAGGTGATGCGAAGGAAGGAAGATTAAATAAGGAGCTTCATTCACTTCAGGTGATAGTTGAGGTGGTCACACTTGTCTCCTCTGCTTTGCTTTTCTTGGTTGAGCTGAATTTTAGAGTGTTCATAAAGTAAGACTTTTCAATAACCGTCTATTTAAATCTTGATTATCAGAATAACCTTTCCTTATTGGCTCATTCTAATCACACGAAGTAGACTACTGCACCAACAAAATAAACCATTAATAAATTTAACAGGAAGAATTAAGCTTATGCTCTCTCTCAACAAAATTCATGTCCATCTCTAGATCGATGAGCGGAGTCAATATGCCTAATTCAATAGAATGTACTCTTCCGGATGTTTTGAGTGTGTGTATAATAATCATCATTGAGTGTATATAATAATTAAACAATAGTCCTGAAAAATCAATCACATATATTTGTGCGTTTTATTTATTATCCAATGCCTCCCAGCTTATTCACACACCCACATTGTCTCTAGGAAGGCAATTATTTTCGTTCCTTGGATGTTATCTCTTTACCAAAATCAAAATTCATAAGGATGCATGTAACAACAGACTCCAAAGTAAAATATATTAATCCTCCTCAAAATAAAAGAAAATCGAAAGATGATTTTACTGTTCTTAATTGTCGGAGTATGAGTGTATAGTTTTGATAATTTTACATTTAGATTTCTTATAATTTTTTATCGTAACTTCCGATTAAATTCAAGTTTGAAAACGAGAGTAGAAAGCCAACTCCTAACTTGAAACCAACACCCCTTGTTCAAATGTTCAATTAAAAGATGGTATATATTGCATTGCATTTCGAAGTTGCACAAAGGAACTGATCATCAAAACTCTCAACTGAACAAAGAATCCAAAAATATGAATTATGCCTTGTAAAAATCTTATAAATTACATGATTGTTGATGCGATCCTTAATTATTAGGCCTTTAGCTTGTTTTAGGTTAAATTCCGCGATCAAATCTCAATCTATATATGGCTGCCTTTCCCCCAAGCATGGGAATTGTGATAAGTACCTTTTGCACTTACAATGATATATTACAATGGTGATTAATTGGATAGAAGCCACTTCGTACAGCAGTGTTCCTGAAAGTAAACATGTGAGTTTTCTGAGTCACTACACCTTTTAAATTTACCATACACTGCCTTCCATTTAATTCTTTATTTCCATCAATTTGTATGAAAGTTTGTTTTTAAAATATTTTCAACTTAAAAATATATTAAAATAATATATTTTTTAAATTATTTTTAATATCAGCATATTAAAATAATCTGAAAATATTAAAAAAATATTAATTTACAGCAAAAAAAATTAAAAAATTATTTTTTTAATATTTTTTAAATATATAAAAAATAGGCCTTTGTCACTTCCCTTCACTTGATACTCGTGGGCCTTTCTCTCCCTGTTCCCTCTTCTCTTTTTCCGGAGAGAATACTCTACCTGTTCTGTCTTTGAAACCAAGGAATATTATATTCATCATATATAATGACATGATGATTTACATGTACGCAATGATATATATATAGAGAGAGAGAGAGAGAATTAGGTTCACGTCCACCATTCCGAGTCAATATTATAACTCAATTCTCAGCATCATTAAGTGATGTTGGTCGCCTGTGAACCCTCGTGTTTGATCAATGGGCTCAAGATCTGGCTAAAAGCAGAAGACGACAACCAAAACCATCGATCCGTACTTGGGATATTTTGTTGGTGAAGTTGCTTTTTGGCAACTCTCTGGAGGAGAAGGATGTGTCAACTGGATGGAAAATGATGTCTGCCCTAGCTAGCTCTAATTAGGACTGGGTTTTGAATGGCTGAATTGTTTAAGGGTTTAAGATGTCATTTCATTAGTCTTCGCGACAAAAGCAATCATACAAATTCTCAGATGGCCCCAGCCTGAGTTTGGGGGATGCATGTAATTCATTGGTCAATCAACACATCCTATCTCATTATGATGTGGGTCTACATTGCTTTTCAATAAAAGATTTAAATTATTTAATGAATTGAAAACAATTAATAGCTCGGATTATAGTCCAACCAACTAAATGAATTGAATTTATTTAAATAACAAGAGGAAAAGAAAAAAGAGGTAGTGATATCAAACAGGATAACATACACATATATATAAAATGATAAATCAAAATAAAAATTGAAGAAAAAAAAGAAAAATAATGTATTATTAACTTGGATTGAAAAGTAAAATTAAAAGCAATAAATTTTTAAAAAAAATTAAAAGAAATAATTAAAAATTATAAGAATAAAAATCAAATTGAAAACACCAGCATATAATAAAAAAATTAAACATGTAGAATTTTAAAATTAATTTTTTCAGATAAAAAATCATAAATATAAATAAAAAAAATTGTGCATTCAATCAAATAAATCATGAACAATTATGTAAATAAATAAATAAATAAATATTAACAATCAAAGAAGATATTGAAAAAATTAAGATGCCAATGTAAATCAATACATTTAATATTTTAACATGAATTATTTATCAAGTTGTATTTAATAGATTTATTTATGAAAATAAATTTATAATAGAAATTGATATATATAATTTATTAAATAAAATAGGAAAAATAAAAAATTATAAAAAAATAAATACTAAATCTATATAAAAAAACAATTAAAAGTGTACACGCATGTTATAGCAGGGCCTCACCGTCTTAAAAAACGTGATGCCAGTGAAGCCACAATATCAAACTTGATAATTTTAAGCTAATTCAAAACTATAATATCTGATACCATAATACCACTGTACTTTATTTTATTAATTAATAATTGGTGGTTTAGTAAGTTTTTATGAAATTAAACACAATTAAAAAATATATATATATAATTAGAAAAATAGTATAGTTAAGAGAGTCGCATATATATATATATATATATCACATATGACTCCTTTTAAATTATAAAATAATTTCTAAAAAAATTAAATTAAAAAATGGGCAGAAAGTAGAGGAAAGCAAAGAAAATGTATTGGAGATATATTGAAATCTCAATAATAACATCATAGACATTATCAAAAAAATCTTAATGAAATGATTCTAATATGTTTAAATAAGATCACTAACAAAAATTAAAAGATGTCATATAAATTGTATAAAGGTTGTGGGGTTGGTCATTAAAAAAGATCAAAGTAGGTCATATGAGTTGTACCGAGGTTGTAGGGTTCACTTGGTTTTGAGGAGTTTATGTAACCCATCCTGTTATCATTGTGTTTATTGAGGTACCTTCTATAGTGTTGTTAAACTTATCTTGTTAATTTTTTTAATAATTTTAATAGTGTTAGTGTTGAAATTTTGGTGTACTTTCAAGATTTTTTTTCTCCCTCTCCTTTTTTTTTTAATTTTGAAAAAAAAGAGAGAGAAAAAGAAATAAATAGATCCCCTAGATGCATTTAAGATTCGATGATAATATCATCAATACCATTAGAAAATCTCATTAAGTTGAATCCAACATGCTAGAAAAAATCACCAACGATAACTAAAGTGAACTACAAAAATCACTCATAATGAGTATTGATACTTTTTGACGACTTATATGAGTCATACCAATTCTTATTAGTGATCTTTTTTAGTATTATTGAATTTATCTTATCGAAGGTTTTCTGATGATACAAGTAATATCGTCATCAGAATTTTAATAAGTTGTTGAAGTTTCTCTCTCTCTCCTCTCTCATTAATTTAATGTTTTACATGCTATTTTATAATTTAAGAAAATCATATATGACGTATAGGCTCATGAGTTGTAGAAATTATACGTAACTCTCTCAATTATTTTACTTTTCTAAATGTTTTATAGACTGAGTTATTTTTTTATATTTTTTAATTGTGTTAAAATGAAAAAAAAATCAGTTTAATTGTTAGATAGAAAAATAGGTAGCAATAAAAAAGTATGAATTGATTATTGTAAGAAGAGTAGTAGTAGTAATAATAATAAATAACTTAATAATTCTTTAAACAATTTGATCATACTTAGTTGTATTTTTGTTTTAAATATATTCTTTTCTTATTAATGTCATATCTACTTTTTTTTTGTATTCATCAAAATACAATAGAGATGTAAAATAAATAAAATATTAAATTATAAATATATTTCAAAATTTGGGAATTAAATATATAGTTTTTGAAACCATGAAAACTAACAAATTATTTTTAATAAATTGCAGAGACTAAATTATAACTAACATAAAAAAATAATAAAATAATGAAAGTCAAGTCCGTGTGTTCCACTACGAGTAAATTCGGTCACAAAACATCTCCTGTGATCCAAAATAAACCTTGATGTTAAGAAACAGCATTTTCCCGCATGAAAATGGGCGTCACACATGTTTGGGTTTTTTAACAGTAATATAGTGAGAATGTTACTAAAATTTGGGCAGTAATATTAAAAAAAAAATAGCAAACTGATTAAGAAAAAAATTACGGTGTAAAAAAAGATTAAGAAAACACTAATTAATTTGGAAGATTAGATCATCTCAACACATAATCTAAAGATCTAACTAGTGAGATTAGTAAATATATAAGTAAAATGCGTCACTCACATCTGGTAATTGTCACTAGCATCTCAGAGATTGAATTGTTTTTCAACCACACTTAAGATTTACATGCTGGGTCTCCACTATCGAAGTACCTTTGAGCTTAATCATCTTTCAGGTTGCTTGTTTTTGAGTCACTAACATTTTTTTAATTGTTAATTATAACATCAGCGTCAAGAATAACATTAAATTTTTCTTCGGTTAAGATTAAGACAATTTCTTCTTTTTTTTCTTACAATTCACCACCATAGAAAGTTCCTTCCTTTCTAGCCAAGAAATTACTAGAACCAATCCTCTAACACTGTTCTTGGTGGAGTAATGCGAAATATCACCAAACGTCACTACTACTGCACATATAGTTGTTAATGGCAGAAGGTCATATCATGTTTAGTGAACCTTCGCGCTCTTGAAATAGCGAGTGATCTGGAAGTAAGGTGATTTTTTTCGAAGTACGGTATTTTTTAAGCGTAATTTATTATTTTAAAAGTTAAAAACGTATGTTTTTTATTTCAAAAAATATAAATTATTTCCCATCCAAATATACACTTAATTTTCATAGGCTCCATTTTAAAACATCGTAATGTTATTATTAATATAAATTATATTTTAAAATTTTATTAAATATTTTAAATTATTAAATTAAAATAATTTTTTAATATGATATTAAAATTTTAATTAGGAAGCAGTTACAAGATTAAATTTTACTATTACTATTTATTTAATAAAAATTAAGCATAATATAACATGAGTTTGACCAAATTTCAAGTTTAAAGAATTTTTATTTGAGAAAATATGTTAAAAAATAATATAAATTATATTTTAAAATATCAAATAAAATTAAAAATTTAAATTATTAAATTAAAATAATTATTTGATTCATAATTCTTTCAAAAATCCTAAATTAATTTTAAGCACCCTGCAAAGAGAAAACAAAGAAAAAGTTAAGTGTGCTTTAAACATTAGACAATCGATAAATAAATAAACAAAACATATTACACTATATATATATATTAGTTAAATGACCTGTGTGATGCCGCGAGTTAACAATTTTTGCATAAAAAATATCAAAAAAATTAAGATTTAAAAGTATTAAGTTTTTTTGTAAAACTACACCCAAGAGTCTTAGGTGTTGCCGCAACGCTTAAATCAAGAGTAATATTTATAATAATATTAAACTTGCATGATTCAAATTTAAGTGAGTTTGATTGTAATACCAGGCCTAATAGTTTTGGATGTTGGTCTGGCTACAAGATTATGTCATAAAAGTATAATAATTAAATAGATTAATAAAAAAAAACCAAAATGAAGAAAAAGAAAAAAAATCTGAATTAACTGGATTAACCCTTCAAATCAGGTTAACCCATCAAATCTTGGATTCATGTCGTGAAAGTTTAATAAATAAATAGAAAAAAATTACGAGTTAACACAAAATTAACAGGGCTAACCCGTTAAACCCAGGATCCGTGTCATGAAAATTTGATAACAAAATAAAAAAATTAAACATTAACAAACTAAATTAAATAAAAAAATTAATTAAAAAGAAAAAAACAAACAAAAAGACATCAGCTTTTTTACTGTGGACTCCAGTGTGCAATCCATAGTTAAAGACATAAAAACAACAAAAAAATAAAAAGAAAAAAATAAAGACATCAATCGATAACTAAATAGAAAAAAATTAATATTGATGGATTAAATTAAAAAAGAAACAATAAAAGAAAAAAAACTTATAAGAAGAAAAAAAACAAAATTTAAATTAACTGGGTTAACCCGTCAAACCTGAGATCTGTGTCATGAAAGTCTGATAATTAAATAGAAAAAAAAATTTAATATCAACAAACTAAATTAAAACATTAATTAAAAATAAAAAAACATCAGCCTTTTTACCATGGACTGCATTGTGCAGTCCATAGTGAAAAACATAAAAAAAAAGCAAAAAAAACTAAAACCTTTAGCCTTTTCACCGTGGACTGCATATCATATTAAAAAATAAAATCAAAAGAACAAAACTAATAAAGAAAAAAAAAATCTAAATCAACTTGGTTAACCTGCCAAATCAGGTTAACTCATCAAACTTGAAATTCGTGTCATGAAAGTGTGATAAGTAAATCAAAAAATAATTTATTATTAATAAAAAATTAGAAAAAGATTAATTAAAAAGAAAAAAGCAAAGAAAAAAAACCTACAGGAAGAAAAACATTAATGATGAAAAAGAAAACAATATGAATAAACTAGATTAACCTGTCAAACTTAAGATCCATGTCATGAAAGTCTAATAATTAAATAGAAAAAAATTTAATATTAAGAAACTAAATTAAAAAATAATTAAAAAAATTAAAAAAGAAACTAAAGGTATAAGCTTTTTCACTATAAATTGTATTATGCAATCCACAGTAAAAAAACTTAAAAAGAAAAAAAATAAATAAAAAATAAAGGTACATGCCATAAGTTAATTTTTTTTTCTTGCATAAAAAATATCAAAAAGGACTAAGATTTAAGAGTTTTGGGTCTTTTTGTGGAGATATACCCAAGATCTTTTGGTTTAGCTACAACGCTTGACCCAAGAGTAATATTTATAATAATAATAATAATAAATTTACATAACTCAAGTTTAAATGAGTCTGGCTACAACACCGGACCCAAGGTTTTGAATGTGGGTCTAGCTGCAAGGTCGTATCATAAAAGTATGATAATTAAATAAATTAATTAAAAAAACTAACAGGAAGAAAATAACTAATGAAGAAAAAAAATATCTGAATTAACTAGGTTAACCCTTCAAACTAGATTAACCCGTCAAACCTGGGATTCACGTCATGAAAGTTTGATAACTAAATAGAAAAAAAAATTTGACGGGTTAACCCGTCAAGCCCGGGATACAAGTCATGAAAGTCTGATAATTAAATAGAAAAAAATTTAACATTAAAAAACTAAACTAAATGAAAAACAATTAATTATAAAGAAAAAAATTGGGTTAACTCGTCAAACCTGGGATCCGTATCATGAAAGTCTGATAACTAAAAAAAATTTACATTAACAAACTAAAATAAAAAAAATCATTAAAAGAAAAAAACACAAGAAAAAAACAAAAAAAAACCATAAAGGCATAAAAA
>SRLM01000272.1:197367-261936 GCA_015708895.1 Populus ilicifolia
AAATTGTTAAATTAAAATAATTTTTTAATATAATATTAAAATCTTGATAAACAAGTAGTTATGAGTTTAAATTTTATTATTATTATTTATTTAATAAAAAATAAGCATAATATAGCATGAGTTTCTCTAAGTTTCAAGTTTTAAAAACTTTTATTTAAGAAAATATGTTAAAAAATAATATAAATTATATTTTAAAATCTTATCTAAAACTAAAAACTTCAACTATTGAATTAAAATAATTATTTGATTCACAATTCTTTTAAAAATTCTAAAATTAATTTTAAGCACCCTACCCGTAGAAAACAAAGAAAAAGTTAAGTGTGCTTTAAAGATTAGACAATCGATAAATAAATAAACAAAACATATTACACCATATATATATATATATATCCCTTAATTCGTAAAACTATTCCCATTTTATTTTTCACTCTTTCTCTACTCTCTCCTGGACCGCTTTCTCTCCATCCAATATTCGCTTTCTCTCTTTGAAATCATTACCCTCCCATATATTTGGCATTGCCGTTAAAAATATTATTTGTTCAAAATTTATTTTTTTATTTAAATTTTTTTTTATATTTTTATATTATTTTAATATATTGATATCAAAAATTAATTTTAATAAACAAAAAAAATATTATTTTCTATACATATTTAAATAAAAAGTACTTTAAACAACAACTGAAATATTAAATAGTCTCTAAAGTGATGTGCCTGCTGATTTTTCTTATTCCTCTTCTATGCTTTTTATAATTTCTTAATTGATTATGTTGTTAAAATTCTTTTCTTATTTTCTCATTTCCCTTTTTTATTTTAAAATGAATTGATGGTTATAACAATTGATTTCTTCCATAATAATATGTTTATCAAATAATTGGTGATTCAACAATATTATTAGGAAAGATTTTAAGAGCAAGTTTGATTTATTTTTTTTGTTTAATTGATATTATGATCTAGGATTTTATGTTGTATGAATATATTTCGTTAATGATTTTTTAAATATTATTTGTGTGCATTGAGTTGCAAAAATATGTATTATATAGTTTTTGATAATACATAGATTATAAGTTACATTATAGAATACTAAGTTAAAGATGGATATTACAATATTATTTAAATTGAAAAACATCAAGTCCGAGTCAAATGTCAAATCTCTTTTGTACCCTCGAGAATCCTACAGCAAGCCCATCCATACAAACATTAACAAATTCTTAGAAGCCCCCACTCAACTTCCCACCAACTACAGTGTTGGTCATATCTTGAGCAGCAACCCGCAGGCAAGGTTGCCCAATTATATAAAAAAGGAGTGGGCGGTGCATGAGGTAATAATATACATGATTGCGGGCTGGGCTTCTAAGTTTAACCGCACATAGATTTTTTTTCTTATTATTACAGTCATACACGTGTATGTCCCCTGTCAACATCTTACCTCTATTTTTTTTGTTTTTGTATGACTTTTCATTTTTTTATTCTATTGAATTAGTTTTATTTTTAAAATAGTTAATGAATTTTATAAATTTTTTAGTTGAAAGATATTTTAAAAATATTAGTTTGATTTGTCCAATAAAAAAATAAAACTAAAATAAATAATAAATATAAAAAACCGTATGCTTCTATATCTTTTATTTCTACTAAGAAGATTAATTTTTATTTTTATATTTAATTAGTTTCAACAACTCATTTTGATATAGTAGTTTACATATTCCTTAATTTATTTTATATAATATAAATAATATTTTTTAGTTTTTTAATTAAAATAAATATTAAGAATTAAGCTTTAAAAACTGTTTCAATTTATTTTTTATAAAATTATTGTGGTATCAAACTTCTGGGTTGGTACTTGATCTTTTTTAGCATCAATTTTTTTATTGTATAATTTAAAAAAAATAGTGTTATTAAAAAGTTATTAAAGAATTTATAAAAAAAAATTGTTATTCCCATATTGTTATTTGTATATATGCTTTATAGAATGGAAGCCGTCCACCAGGAAGTATTTGATAATTTCTAGTTGAGAAGCAACGGAAAGCGGTGAAGGCTTGAAACCCAACAATGAGAAGTTAATTGGGTGAAGTCTAGACAAGACTGTTTCCTAAAGTAAATGAAGTGGGCTGATTTCCTGAAGCCCAATATGAGAAATAAATGTGGGCATATTTAGTGTTTTTATTACACATTTTGGTTCCGACTAGAAATTTGACCCGTGCTCCGTAGGTTGCGCACATTTTCCAAAAAAAAATAATTTATATATAGAATTTTTGGATTCATTTTTGTATATAAAAAAATTCTAAGAGTAAATTAAAAAGTTTATTCTAATCATAATGTATTAAAAAATAAAAAAATAAATAAATAAGTCATGAATGATGAATAAAGATTGAAAAAATTCAAAAGACAAATATAAATCAAGATATTTGATCACGTAATATAAACATTTAATCAGATTATATTTAATGATTTTGTTTATTAAAATTAAATTTTTATTTAATTAAACAATAATAGAAATAGACACGTATAAAATTTATTGAATAAAATAAAGAAACTTTTATGCAAGGTTACATATTTTAAAAATATTATTTAAAAATAATTATTTTTTTATTTTTAAAAATAAAATTCATTTATATAATATAAATAAATTAGAATAATCTATTAAAAATTTTAATGCATACAAAACAACTAAAAAAACTAACAACCATTTATAAGAGGCTAAATAATTTATTTTTTTTAAAAGGGAAAAAGGGTATTAATTTAAAAAAAATTATTTAAAAAAAATATATAAAAAAACATTAATTATAAAAGTAAAAAGAAAATGGTCATGGATTGCCGGGTTAACAAGTTATGCCAATGTCTTCAGCCTATTCAATAAAGGCTAAGTGCTTGGACCCATTATCTTTTACTGTAAATAAAAAAGAATGATATATTGCCATCTTATATTATTTTTAAAAAAAAATTAATCAGACAACACCTTGTCTAATTTTGTTTAGATTATGAACATTATAGTGATAAAAAATTAGAATTAATTTTTAGTTTTACATAAAAAGTGATTTTTAATCCAAAATAATTAGAAAACACAATTGGTACATTGATATGCTGATCTAAGATAAAAAAAAAGATCTTAAATCTTAAAATCAATCTGAAATAATTTTTTTTGAGTTTATATTTATTTTTAAAATAAAAAACACGTAAATTGATTTTTTCTCGTTAAATAAAGTATTTTGACATAAATATTGATAATTTTAGTAATTAAAATTAGGTCAATAATAATTTTTTTTATTGTAAAAAACTAGTGACTTTCTCTTTTTTCTTTCATTTCAAATAAGGACTAAAAAAATAAAGTTTTGTGGAAACTTCAAAAATTGAACGACCTAATTATTATAATTAGTAAAGAATGAGGACTAAGTTGAAAGTTTAACAAAAAAAAATAGAATCACCACCAATCTTTTCTGCATGTTTCATTTTAGTTTTTTTGCTATTCATTTTTTCCTTCCATGATAATTTTACCTAAATTAGTTATCAATTAAGTTTTTAAAGGGTAAAATTAAAAAAAAACTTATGGGAACAATAAATATATAGTACTCAGGAGTGTAAGTCAATGGAGAATAATATTTCCTCTGCGCCCTAAGTATTTTACTTAATTAATATTAAATAGTATTTAATTATTATTTCAAGATAAAAAAATAGAGACATAAAATACAGAAACATGTTTGTTTCGTAACAAAACATTATACCCGACGATTGTGTTATAGTTAGGCAACTCTCCTAGGTGTTGTTAGGTACACCGTCGGTGACTTGGATCTACCCTAAGCAAGCCGGGAACAGGTCGAACGACTCCATTCATCTCCACACGTGAAAATCAGGGACTAGTGGGACCCAATTAGTCATACGTGTCAGCCAATCACAGACCAGATGGTCCCACCTAATAAAAGGTTGACTTTGGAGAAAACGTTGAGGCAAATGATGTCTGCAGACCCCGTGCGCCCTCCCCACCTCCCTTCGGAAACCAAGAACACGTAAGCCCACTCTGACAGTCAACCACAGATTGTCGTTACGTGTGGCATTTTTCGGACTCCCAAAAGTCAAAGCCAGATGCAGACGTAACTTCCCTCACTTTGAAGCAACCACACAAAAGATAATCTCTACCATATATACATCTGTATCGCTCGCCATGGTGGTTGTATTTGTATCCTTGAGATTTTCGAGTAGGTATTTGCTCAATTATGAGAACAACATTTTGGGTCTCTTTCTGCTAATGCTTATCAACTATGCGTCCATGCATCATTGACATTATAGCAAATTATCAACGGATCTAATCCGTGAGAGAATTATATTTATAAGTATGTTAGTATCAGATAATTATATTTAATAGTGGTAAATCCTATAGTTTGTTTTTAACTTTTTAAAATTTTTTGAGAGACTTAATCCATCGATAATTCTATTTATATTTCACTTTCTATAAGTAATCTTGGTGCTATTATATGTAAATTATTTTAATAAAATAAAATAAACAATACAATTAAAAAAATTAAAATATAATTAATTTTTAAAAGTAAATTTTTTATTATTAATTTAAAAATATTATTAAATACAATTTATTTATGTAGTGAATAAAAATAAGAGGAAGACATAGAGGTTAATTTGCACTAGAATTTGGAGGGCGACAAGTTTAAGCACAAGTACCAGTAAAGGTTGCCAAATTGCTTGAGAACATTCATTTTATTTCTTAATTCAGTTGTCTCAGCCCTAAGTTGGGTTTTCTCAACTTAAACCTATTCTTGTATAATTGCATGGACAATCGGTGATTACTGGCTTAATTCAAATTGCATGGTCTTAATAGTGTTGTCATTCTCCCATATTATCATGACCACATTGTTGTCAATCTCCTCCTAATAAATTTTTTCCTTACATGTCAATTTTATAAAATAATTAGTTTATTAAAATAAAAAAACTAACTAAATTAAATATTAAAAAAATTTGCTTATGTATATGCTTATCTTGAACTTTTGGAACCAAGCATTATTTATGGGTTTTCATTCAAAATTTTTAGAAACTTGACTCCATTGAAAAAAAAAAACACTTCCATCGATGATTATATCATCGATGTTATCGTGCGAATAGCCTTAACATTTGTAAACCTGAATTTTTATCCGTTCATTAAAATTAATTATTCATATTTTATCCATTATTGTTTATTTTCTTGCTATTTAGGAAAGGAAAACAAACTTATATATTGAGATCGAGCTTCCACCAAGAAATATATTTTCCCATATATACATCCTACTTTGAAGAGATACCTCCTCTATCAGCTGTCCTTGCAATTTTTATTATTTTTGGTGATTCTAATTAAATGGATGTAAGATTATTATCCAATGTATTATTGGTCTAAAATATTTCATCATATATACCTAACAACCAATAAATATAGAACATGAAAGCACAACACTTCTACTCATCTAAAAAATATTTATATTAATTTAAATTCCAACAATAATGCAACATCAAACCACAAACTATATACATGTAGATCAAATTTTACTATTCAAAGTGTTTAATGCATAAATAAATAATAAAACATGAGGTACACAAACAATTTCTTATCCTTTAATTTGATTATGAAACAAAATTATTAAAATACAAGAACTCTAAATTCATACCTATGAAACTTGAAGATACCAACACAACAGTTGTATTCAAAATCCAATTACAAAGATAAAGGATTTTAAAAGTGCAGCAACCATTAACTATCAACAAGGCTAGAAGAATAACAAATAATAAAAACCAACATAAAAAATAAAAATTACAAACTTTTAAATCAAACAACATTGTGTGAGGTTGTCCTTCATGTATTTGTCTATACATACAATTAATAAGAATAAACTATAAGAAATGAGGGACAATATTCTAAAGCCAAACAAACTTCATATAAATTATTTATTTACTATAAAATAAGCAAATTATCATCCATTAAACCACAAACTCTAATACCAACTACTAACCACATTGAGATAATTATTAAGCACCAAACTTTGTGAAGAGAAAAGAAAATTCAAGCTTATAACAAAATATAAAGAAAGAGAGTTTTACATTCCTTAAATAATGAATAGATAAAGAGAATGTTATGCTACCTTCTATGGGAAACGAGAATGAGAGAAAGAATGCTATCACCATCGATTGAAGAGAGAGAAAGAGAAAGAGATTACAATGGTTGTTTGATATAAAAAAAGAGAGAGATAAAGTGGGGAGAGTAGAAATTATTTACTTTAAGGGAAAGTTAGAGATTTAGTTATATATTTAGGTTCAATCTCACTGATAGATTTTCTATAAGCAATAGTAACATGTTATTTATTACGAAGAGAATTACCAATAGATATATTAATATTTAATAAGTTTTACAATCCATTAGTTATTCCAACAATAATTAACAATGAAATTTTTTGACAACCTCTAAAAATTTTCTAATAACATTTTATTCTATCAATGATTCTATTAATGATTTGAAGGTTTAGTGGCAAAGTTTTGTAATTTTTTTTCCAATTATCTAAAACTTTTTAATGGAATTTATCCATCGGTGTATAACCATGGCAAAGTCCTATATTTTTTTCTAACTCTGTAGAACACTCAAAAGACACTTAGTCTTTCAATATTTCTATAGGTGTAAAATAGTGACAAAGTCCTGAATTTTTTTTTAACTATCTAAAATTGTCCAAGGGATTTAGTCCATTGATATATAATAATGAAAAAGTCAAGTAATTTTTTTTAACTGTCTAGAACTCCCTGATAGACATAGTCTCTTGATAATCTAGTATATAATTAACATTTCATTGGTAGTCAATTGGTATAAAATAATAAAAAAGTCTTATAATTTTTTTCAACTTTATGGAACTCATTAATTAACTTAGTTTGTCGATACTAAATCATTGAAAGCATATGGAACAAGTATTTGTGTAAATTTATAACATTCATGACTTTTTATTCCATACAATTTATCATTCTTTAAATTCAACAATCTATATATATTCAAAGTATATGCATAAGGAAATGCAGACTCTTAAATCATTGTAAAATAAGTAACAATATATTCTTATCTAAGATAAAGATGACTTTGAGCTTTGTGACTTATAACCACTTCATATTATTATAATGATGATAAAATAAAGGTATATTCATTGTAGCTATCATGTTGTCCTTTGTCTTTCCTTTTACATTCATCATCATGGTAAAAATGTTTTCAAACACTTTCTTTTCAATATGCATAATATCTAAATTATGCCAAAGAAGATTAGTCTTTCAATAAGAAAGCTATTAAAAAATACTTCATTTTACGTAAATATAAATAACACCAAAACCAATAAATTTTTTCTTACAAAAGACTACGTCATATAATTCTTCACCTGACACTATTGGTGGTGCAACATCCCTTTCAAATTTACCTATAAAAAAGTCTTTTATGTTCTTTCTGTACTTATGATTGGCTAGTAAGAACTTCCAGTGGAAATAAAAACAGATGTTTTACTATCATTTATTAAGGTGAAGGCTCGTTTATCTTCCATAAAGTATAAGCAGACTAATTTTTCCTATGTGATCCAATAAAAAATCATTAATAATCTATATCAAAACTCTATTTATTTAAAAGTTTTGTTTCTTTGAGATATCATACATCAAAATCCTGAATGACCACAACTAATTTAACTTATCAATCAATGGTCATATATAAAATCTAAATTCCTACTAGACTATAAGAATTTGGTACGACCGTAGATAATAATATGAACTCCAGCTTTATACATATCCCCGATAACAAGTTAGAAATAATGAGTATCATTGACCAATAAAAATAAAGTGTAGCAAATGACCAAAATAGACCTATCTATATATAACCCAAAATACATGTTTTATAGTTCCAGTGAAAATTAAGACTAAATACTATTAAACTGCTCCTTAGCTTTACCATTGAAATGGTACGCCATGATTCCATCCACAACGTCAAATGAATGATGTAATGTTATGTACTTATTAGTCTTTAGAGATATTAATAACCTTTGCAGCTTAAAAATAATTAAATTGTATCTTAGTTTTCTAAATTCGAAGTGTCCTTCCCTTACTAATTTTGGGTTTATACCAATTATGCCTATATATTTTACACTCGATACCATTTGTATTTTCACAGTAATACAACATGCATAACTTTGGACACATATCAATTGTTTAGTATCCCATGCCAAGAGGTTTCATTATAGATTTAACATCATAAAATTTCTCTTTCAGCTTATTCCCTTCATGTAAAATGCTTTATATCCATTTGATGATTCTATCATAACTAGTCTCATTTAGCCTATAATCTGACGTGATGATGAACACCTATGTAAGAGATGATAATTTATTATGATTTGTATACTCATTATATAATGGTTCATCAAGATCTTTTAAAAGTAAAAAAAAAGAAGAAGAAGAAGAAGAGAGAACTTAGTTATGTTTGTATTTGGTTTATCTACAATTGAACATGCTTGTATAACCCTAATTCATTTATATAAGGATTACTATTATCATTTACAACCCCATGCACATTGCTAATACTAGAAGTTGAGCAAACTATCTCTTTTATCATGGTCTTATAAATAATATATGGTTCTTCTTATAAAAATCAACATAAATATTTTTTTTCATAAATCCTTTGTTGTAGAAAATACATTGCAACAACTTTTATATTAAGAAAAGTTTTATTTTTACTCCTTTTTCATGGATATCTAATACTACCTATATTAATATTCTTTATATTTAATAGTGCATAGATAATAAAACCCTCAAACTCATAACAATAATCCATCTTGCACAATTTTTTGAGTGAAACTCGATACATCAAGAATGATCAACCATTACTTATATGAAACCCATATAGAATATTGATGACAACATGTATTAATTAATAATATGAACTAAAAAATTATTAATACCCAACTAACTAGCTATCATTAGTTCAGTTCAAGCTTATTCAATATATTTGAATAGTACACTTTAATCATTATCAATTTTCATTAAAAATTCAAATTTTTTTTAATTAATAATTTTTTTAAATTAACAATAAAATTGATAAAACATGAAACATACCCATTAAAAAACTCGTTATTTCTTTTATTATAACTAACATAAGTTACTAAGTCAAATTCAATTTTATCAAATGACAAATAAATATAATTTTTTAAAATCTTAAACATACCCTAACATATACAAATGATATATTCATACAACATATTTCTCCAAAAAAAATATATACACAATAAGTAAACATACAAACAGACTATATATAATATATACAAAATACCAACATGTTAACATAAAAAAGGGTTAGATCAAAAAAATATATAAGTTGGCGTACTTGATATGGCTAATCTTTAAAAGAAACTAAACTAGGATGTGAATACTGTTAGACTGAGTGTTGGAGTGGTGAGATTTATGATGATTGGAGTTAGATTTGTGACAAAATAGGGATGTGGAAGGGTGTTGTTTTATGTAAAAGAAAATGAAAGAAAAAAAAAGGGGAGAGGTAGAGAATGGAGTCATGTTGTTAGTTATAACTTTAATATTACCAATGAGTTTACTAATAAAAATTAACGATGATAAATTATCATCGGTAAGTTTGTCATAAATACTGAGATATTAGATTTGCCAATGAGATTAACGAGGGAAAAACAACCTATTTTTTTCATTGAATTTCATTTTTAGTTCCCTCGGTGATCATCGACGGTTACCAATGGAAACAAAGATGTTGTTTTATGTGGGTGAATATCATTGTAATTTGTTAATGGGATTTTTTTTGTTAGTGTTTCTGTTGGTATTTTACTAATTTGTGATAGTGAAGGAATTGATTTGGCAATATGCCACTTGTAGTTCTAAAAGTAATAAATTATAAATATGTTTGACTCTCTAAACCTTATTTGTAACCTTTTATCTTCACTTATTAGTATGACCGTCAAAATATTTGCATGGTCAAATGTGTGATACCTAATCCAAATTAAAATATATTAATTTAAGAAACCACATATACAAAATAAAATAAAATTATGAACTATAATAAAATTCCATATATAAATTTGTATGATCTTTTTAGGACTTCCAAAAAATTGAGATAATTCCAGCTTATTTTATATTTTTCATAATTTACTAAACTTTTATTTTTTGGAAAGTAAAAAAAAAAAAAACTTTCCACTTCAAAAAAATCTTGAAATTTTATTGTTAAATGAATTGAATTTATATTAGTATCTTTAAAACATTTCATCTGACAATATCAAAAAAGGAATAGAGAGTACTAACGATCAAATCAAACAAAGAGATAATATTTATCTAAAACATGATAGTTTAAGGATAAAATTTATCAATGATAATAAAAGCCTCAATCTTAGTTGTTCATAGGGAAAAAAAAAACATTAAACTGTTTGTAGTGTGTTTTTTTCCTTACAAACATAATACAGCAATTTCAGGTGAACCATTTCTCCACTATCAAAAGATAATTTGGGCGCATGCATGAATTGGCAATAATTAACTTGATCTGCTAATGTTATCCAACCAATAATGAATGCTCCACTGCCATTAAGGAATTTAAGAGAGAATGATGCCAACACTGAATCAGAATAATTAACTTAGATAATTGAAGGGTTTATATATATTGATTCTTTAGTGGTTGACTCTTGCTTTGGTTGAACTGGGGTCATGGGTCAGGTAGCTTAGGCCCCCTTAGTCACCTATGTCATCAAAACTCTATAACAAGACAAAGAAGACACTAAATGAAATTTCAGAGAAAACAAAAGTGCTAGAGATAAGTAGTGGAAAAAGAAATTGTGAAGCTGTCTTATATAGAAGATTGATCAATCGGCAACATATAATGGAAGGACACTACTCTTCTTCAATCAACCGACTTTCCACAACAATTTTTACTTGCTCAAAAGCATCGTAATTTTTTATTCGCCTTGTTATAAATCTAGACGGTAGATTCTGCCGATTGCCTTGGTGTGCAATGCGGGCATTTAAGCCTCATAAAAAACAATATGGTGGTGACCCAGTGCTGGACCTTCAACCAAAAATGTTACCTGTTCGACAGTATTGGAATTTTTTAGAAAGTCAAGGTAGAAGACATACAAGATAGTAATGTAGTATAGCTCTTTCTTTCTTTCTTTTCTCTCCAACATAAACAAAGTAAAATCTTGCTTTAAAAGTCAAGAGGGCTCGTTGACGTTACAAATTCCTCCTCATCTGATCCGCTCTCTCCTCCTCCTCTTCCTCTTCCTGAACCTTTCTCTTACTCACATCTCTTATCACTAATTACTCTTTGGTTTCTTGTTCTGTGCGAGACAGAGATAGATATTATTTTTGTAATGCACAGCTGATTAATTGAGTTCCTGTTAGAGAGAACAGCATGGAAGAAGTAATAAAGAGTAGTACATGGTTTGATCATGAGAGTGAAGATGAGCTTGTTAGAGAGCTCCTCGATGATGAATCTCCTTTCTTTTTCTTGCCAAAGGAGAAAAACCAATCCAAACCAAGTCCTACGAATGAACAAACTATCAACCAGCTCATATCCAAAGTCTATTCAGGCCCAACAATCCAAGATATTGAGAATGCTTTATCGATGTCAAGCAGAGAAGACCAATCCCAAGCAGTTTCACAAGCCAGGTTTGAAGTTTGAACTCCCCTATCTATATCACGCTTAAACAAACTTGAATTATTTGTATAAATTAATTAAGGTGCACTTAAAATGATTTAATTAAACTTCTATATATATTTCCATCTCTTTTCTTCCCCCCCCAGAATTTCATTGTTGGAAAAGGGTTTGAGTAAGATGGAGAACAACAAGTACACTCTAAAACTGAAAAGATGTGGCAATGGGATGGCTGATGATGGTTATAAATGGAGGAAATATGGGCAAAAATCTATCAAGAACAGCCCACATCCTAGGTAACTAACCATCTCCTTAGTTACCTTTTTTCCCGTATAGTTTATATATATTTTTTACGTCAACCATTTTCCTTATAGTCGATACGCTTATTTTTAAGCCCTTGTATTATAACATATCAAATAAAGTTGTTAATGATTAATTTAATTTGCCGGAATCAAGAATATTTAGCTGCAATAGTTTCTAGTGATTTTTTTGAATAATTTAATATACTAATATTAAAAATAAAAAAATTATTTTAATGCATTTTAAAAAATCACTTTATATCATACTATTAAATACACATTTACACACACACTTATAGTTGATAATTTAAAAAAATTTTGTTGTCAATGCCAAAAAAATGCCCAAATTACCCTTTGAATCTTCTCTTCTTTTTATTTTTTATTTTTTAATTTTTGTGAAACCTTTTGGGTATCTTCACGTAAATTTTCCTTTTCACTTAAATCAGTGGGAGAAATAATTGGGGTGGGGGCCTACAACATACGGGTCCACGGCCAAAAATAATGACATTTTACATGTTATATTTACTAATGTGAAAATTTATACATTGCCAAGAGATTTCGAATTAGTAATAATCTCTCAATTTCTTTCTTATTATATAACGAGACCCCGTATACGTATCAAGCATGCATGACTTTAATTTTCTTTTTCTTTTTTTCCTTTTTTCCCTTAGAATTGCATAAATAAGATTGGTAAAGGATGTTGGTTTTCTAAATTATGAATCAAAATACAATTAATTTTTAAATTAAATATTCATTGACATTAGTTTGCGAACAAATTTGAGGATTTATTTGGTTGCTTCTATTAATTAAGATTTTCATCAATTTCTCTAGCCTCTTTCTTATTCACCATATATCAGTTTCTTCAGTTAAGCGTTAAGAACACTAGAAACACGTTATAGTTAACTATGGTGCTGTCCATCATATGACATATATATGCCATATCTTTGATATGTTTGTGTAACCAAAAAACTTGACAACATAAATTTTGTTGTGACCGGAACAGAAGCTATTATAGGTGCACGAACCCACGGTGCAGTGCAAAAAAGCAGGTGGAAAGGTGCAGCGAGGATCCGGACACACTCGTCATCACTTACGAAGGACTCCATTTACACTTTACATACCCTTACTTCTTATCGAACCAGCCACAGAATGGTGATCCACCTTCCAAGAAGCCCAAAGGAACCATTCCAGAAGCCGAGTTCCAAGCCCATGCAACCCAACTAACACCAGAACAAGCCCACGAGTACTCGGCGCATGTCACCAGTCCTGGTTCCCTGCCTAGCACCAGCACAGCTGATGATAACGTGCATGAATCGGGTTTGGAAGCAATAGGTCCTCAAGGGTTGCTGGAAGATGTGGTGCCTTATATGGTTCGGAATCCATCAAACTACAACGTGTCTTCAAATTCTTCATCTTCATCTTACCGTTCTCCGCCCGCCTCACCACCTTCCTCCCTGTCTTGGTCTCCCGATCTTTCCCATTCATTTTTCGATATTGCCCTGGATACTAGCATCGCGTGAATCAGCATTGAAAGTGCCCACGAAGCCAGTAATCCTCTCTTGTTTTTTGTTATGGCCCACGTATAAAGGTTTAATATTAAAAAAATATATCAACTTAAATAGATTATTTATATTCTCAGTACCTTAGCCTTATCTCTGAGTAGTGATGTTGCCCTCTTGATCCACTCTCAACTTCTATAACTCCAAGCTAAGATGGTGAAATAATTTCAAGTAAAGGTGATCATTCAGATAATCGGGATGAGAAATTGTTACTTCTCTTCGGAAGTACTTAAATTATTCTCTCTTCTTTTTTTTTTCTTAAATTATTTAATTTGATTAGATAATTAGAGGAACCCAAGTTTTTTTTACCCAAGACCCATCGTTATTTTTACGTGAAGTGCTAAAAAAAGTTATAATTAACTATCCTAAGGTTTCAGAGCGATTTTTTTTTAAAAATAATTTTATGAGAAATAATTTTGATTTTATTTGTAATATTTGGTTATATCTTAAAAAACTACCGATAGATGTACTTTTTTTATACGACTAATAAATTAACTTGTATTATGCAGATTTTTTTAATAAAAAAGTAAAAATATAGGTCTTTCCAACGTGTTTTTAACAAAACAAATTCTAAATGTAAATAAAAAAAATTATATACTCATCTAATTAAATAAATTTAGAATCATTTATGTAATTAAATTTAAAAAATTCATTCATAATAACTAAAACAAAACTGAAAAGTTAGAGATATGTGTAAATCAAAATATTTGATCTTATAATACAAACCATTTATGGGTAGTATTTAATAAATTTATTTATTATAATATTTTTTTATTAAATTAAATGACAATAGAAACAAAAAATCATAAAATTGGTTGAATAAAATAAAATAAAATATCATGCAAAGCTATACATATTAAAAATATTATCAACAAATAGATGAGTTAAAATAGTTTCTTTAAAAATTAAATATATATACAAACTAATTTGTATTTAAAAAAGATTAAATAAGCATAAAAAATTCATAAAGAAGGAGTATTAATTGAAATACAAACAAAAATATATTTTAAAAAATACATATAAAAAAATATCAATTTAAATTAAATAAAAAATAAATAAACTAGATATTATTAGACCTAACTTATGAGGCAAGGACCATCTACGTGACCCTTGTGTTTTTTTCAATCAGATAGAATGAAAGCTATTTTGTTTGTTTTAAAATATAATTTTTTTTAAAAATTAGATAGCAAGCCATATGTACTTGCTACACCAATGGTCAAAATATTAGGGCTTATGGTCTTTTCCCCTAGAAAATCTATTTTAAACCCTTTTTTGACACATATAACATAGACACTTTTATAAAACCCATTTATGGCCTTATAAAACAAAATAAAAATAACACTTAAAAACTCAAAATCAATTTGAAACAAAAAATCTCTCAGAGTTTAGATATGTTTTTTCTAGTAATTTAAAAAAAAATATCTAAGTAGAATTCTCCTTACCAAATAAAACTCGTTGATACCAAAATTGATCATTTTTGTGGTTGAAATAAGTGTAAATAATGATTTTCCCTCTCTATTGTCAAAATATTATGACTCTCTCTTTCTCTCCCCTCTCAAACTAGAAACCTAAAATAATAATAAAAAAGGTGAAGTTTTGGACTAAAATTGAAGGGACCTAATATTTAAAATTATGAAAGTTTGGGACTAAAATAAATAATTCAACCAAACTTTGATAATGCCAATTATTACCTCCTCTTGTTTCACTTTAGTCTGATGTCTCTTAGTATGATCTTTCTCTAACAAATTAATCAAAATTGGCCTTCAATTTAGCCTTCTATAGATGAAATAAAAAAAAGTTTTAGGATGAAAAAAAATTACTATAGAAGTTCATAGTGAATTGTAAGAGGTACTATAAGGTACAGGGAATAATATTTTCACCAAGCCTTGATGTCAACGCTTGGCTATAGAGTCAGATTATTGTTTTACATAGACAATGTTGTTTAAGCGTTATAAGCATGTTTTAGAAAAAAAAAAAAACTATGCTGCTCGTTTCACAAACCTAATTGAGTCGAATAAGTTCTGTTGTTTTAATTGAATAAAAAAATTGGCAATGATAATAGATGAACTAAATTTTAAAAAAATGATCACAATAGCTAGGAAAAATATATTTTTAAAATAACATAAACATTGTAGCTCAATTCACAACTCATTAAATACAGAATGATGAAATAAGTGAAAAACAATTACCCTTAATCTACCTGAATTAGCATGACAAACATGTAATCCTAGTAATTATAATCGAGCCATGTTGGGAAATGCCATCAAAATCATGGCCTAGATTATGAGATTGAAATAATCTGATAAAAAAATAAAAAGAAATATAAAGCTTTTTTTTTCAAAAAAAATATAACAATTCGTGTTAATTTCTCAAACTCATGATCCATGTCAATAGACCTAAAGTACCCTTATCTGAAAAAATCATCAAGTCCAATTCTCAATTAATAAAATATTAAATAATAAAATTCAAAAAATTAAATAAATATGCCTAATATGAAGATAAACCCATGAACATTCAATATGGGGAAAACTGTCAATATGCCCTTACATATTATACAATTTGTTAATGATTACCCTTTTAAGAAAATCAATTAATTATAATTTTCATTATATTCTTATGCTCTATATACCTTCATATCAATTATTTTCATAAAAAAATAACAATTACATATGTAATAAATGATAGAGTCAGCATTTAACCAAGTTTACTCAAGTAAGATCCTTCTAACCAAAAACATATTTTATTAATTTTAAAAAATACTTTTACTAGTTTATATTGAAATCTCTTATGTATTTCATGTCATCATCAATTTAAAAAAAATTGATAAAGAAATAAATTAGAAAATAATAACAAATTAAAAATTACAATTGATTTTTCATGCAATTCATAAATTGTGTAATATATAAAGTATTTACAAGAACATTTTTATATTTGTAATGTTTTTGGTTCAGTCTTCACAAAGAAAATGAGATATTGTACGTCTTTCCTTAATTCAGTTTAAAATCGTCGTAATGCTAATTGATAAATTATATAAGTACACCAATGAACATTTTTTACTCACAAGCATTTCATATTTTCACCAATTCATAAAAATAACATCTTTATTATCAATACCATCAATTGAACGAATGCATTTTCCATTTTAGAAAATCTCTTTCAACATAAAAGAGTTATGTTAGGAAATTAAATATTTTTCTTTACTACTCAGAATTTTTTTTACTAATATTAGTATTCATTTCCCCATATCTTTTACTTCATATAGAGTAATTATATGTTCATATGAATATTTTATATTTTATTGGAATGAGGTTTGGGAGTGAATAAGTGGTGGCAGAAAACTTAGCACTTGCAAAACAATATTTTAGTGTGGTGTTTAGAAACCGTCATATGATAAAATTAGTAATTTTTAAGTAAGAAATTACAATAAATAAAACAATAAGTTTTAAATTCCAATAACAAGAGTATTTGTTCTCATTTTGATATGATAAATTGATGATTATAGAAAATTTATAACCCTAAAACCTTACTATTTTTACTGGAGTTTAAAGGTAATAGCGTTATTTCTTTAAAATAGCATTAATGAGATATAAGTGTATGTGTGTGTGTACACACATCTATAATAGGGAGACAACATCATTGACATTAACAGTTTATGTTACAATTTATAAGAATAAATTAATGTAGGTTTATGACCCAACATAGGATCAATAATTATTTCCAGACCTTTAGCCATTCATGCTTGGCAGCATGCTATCAAGCCTACAATCAATAGATATAACAATAAGCCAAATCCATGTCTAATTATGCTTGGTACACAACCAAGCCCAATATCGTGGGATGGCAAACACATACTCACTTGGGTTTGGGATAGTGCCAAACTCATAGGCGGTGGGTCTAATAACTCATCAGACCCATGTCTTCTTAAGCTCCAAATATAGCTAAATCTAAGGATGTTGAGTTTGATATATCGCTACATCTATGTTCGTTTGGGCTTGCACAAAGTTGAACTCAACGATTTTGAATCTAACAACTTGCTAGACCTAAGTATATTAAAGCTCTGCACATAGGTCTAGTAGCTTCATAGACTCAAGTTTGTTTGGACTCGATACGTGACTTAACTTAAGAACGTTGCATCTCACAACTCACAAGATCCATGTTTGTTTGGGCTCAACACATAACTAAGCCCAAGGATGTTGGGTTTAGAAATGTGCTAAATTTATTTTTTTCCTTGGGTCTAATATGTAGATAAACCCAAGAACATTCAATCTAGCAGCTTACAAGACCTATGTCTACTTGGACTGATCACATAGCTGAATCTAAAAATATTAAGTTTGACAACTTGCCAAATCCATGTCTGTTTGAACTCAACATGTAGATAAACCTAATAACATTGGGTTTGGCAGCTTACTATCCCATCTTCAATTGGGCTCAACACGTAGCTTAACCCAAAAATGTTGGGTCTTATAGCTTAACAAGTAATGGAAAATCAAGATGGGGAAAAATGAATAAAGGATGAAAATATTAATAAATGTAATGTATAATGGATATGATGACCTCCATGAATACATTTAGAGACATTACATTTAGAGACATTGTTGAAGTGAAAAAAAAAATTATGAATTTTAGTTTAAAATTCTTAATATCGGCGAAATCAGTAATGAGTTTCAATAAATAAAAGAATAAGAAAAACTTAAAATAAATATATTTTAAGAATAAGAAGATAATTATAAGGAATATAATGGTAACGAGGATTAAAATTTATAAAAAATTTCATAAAAAAGTTTTGCGATTGATATCAAAACATGGTTCTAGTATGCATATTAATCATATAACATATCTTTATATAAATTAAAATAAAAAAAAATATTTATTTGTTAAACCACTTTAAAATTTATCAAGTTTTGTTGTTGTCAAGAATTCATCATTTATTCTTATTACTCCTCAATGAAAGCAAAAAATCTTTCTTCAATAAGCTTCCCAGGATTCCAATAACACCATGTTATTTAGGTACACTTCTAAACAAGATCCATGAAAATAGTACTAAATTATTCCTTATTCCCTTCCAAGATTTGAACCTAAGCTCTAAATCATAAGGAAACTTAGAGATGAAACTAGGTTTTAAAACAAAACATAAGAGTAATGATGGAAAATTAGGTGAACAAAAGTGTCAAATCCTATCAACACAACACAAAATTAACAAATCCCAAACATTCTTCTTCAATCCTTTTTTATAAAGAATTTTAGGCTTCATGAACTTATAAACTACCTTCACTAACAAATTTGATTACCACTATAAAACCAATATTTAACATAAATATTTTTTTATTTAAATCTTGTGACTTTTGAGCTAAAAATTTGTTCATGTTATTAAAAGATCTGCTAAAACTGATAAGATTCTTCCTTCCATGGATTAGACAAATGAATGGGTTAGAAAAAATAATTCATCATGGACTAAGGCCCAAGCCTAACTTTTAATTGGCAAAAAATAATTTTTTATGGTCTAAAATGTTAATTTACAATAAACTTAAACCTAGACTCAATTTGGAAACCCGAGCATAAGTCGAGCTAGTGCATGTGGGTTTCAAGCCCAAAGTCCACTTTACTTATGACCACTACTCTCTAAAAACTTGGGTGTTTTTTAGACTCGATTTTAGCTTCTTAATTTTTCATTTTAGAAATACCAAGAAAGTTTTATTTTTTTCTAACATGGGATAAAGTTCTTTTAGAGGGTTATGAGTTTCACTTAAGCATATAAACCAAAAGTTCCATGAGATTAATATTTTATTCACTCATAATTAAAAAAACATTTTAATATTTAATTTTAAACAAAATACAACCACATATATTTACAGTCATTTATACATTAAGGTAGCAACTTCTTTTAATACAACATAGTATTATCTTAACTTAAAATATTATCTTAACTTATATACATGACCAAAATTTACATCATAGAACCCAAAATTTACATCATAGAACTAAGGTGTAAGTCATTGAGGCAACATATAAGAAGTACCTACATGAAACACTTTAAATATAGAATATAAATGCATTGATAATCTCTAAGCCTATAATTCATGGTACAATACCTACCAACGTTTATAACTTTTAAAATGTGACCATGTATTCATATCTTTAATCTCTTTTGGGATTTGACTATGTTACTCATTTACTAGTTTCTGCCATAACAACTTATTCCTTTTCGTATCTTTTTTAACACTTTTAACTTATAAGATATCAGTTTTCCGTTCTAAATGTACAATTCATTTGATATCATCTTCCCACCTCATGATTTATTAAATATCATTTTTTTTCCCCGAAGGAATAATTTATTTAAATTTATTTTCCTTAACAACAAACACTTGTGTATAAAAACAGCTTGCAATCTAACATTTACAAAACAAATCTTGGAAAATCAAAGAGAAAAGGGGTGAACCCTTACTAAAGCTCATGTCGTGCAGACTTCTAAGAAAACAGGTTCCACTCTAAATGCTTCTACTACAATTCTCACATAATAATAAATCAACATCCTGTTTGGCCGAACACACACATAGTCATTCATTTTGTAACCAATGTTCACAATTTCCATAACATTTACACGAACTTAGTTTATTTTACATTAAAATAACCGTTGAGAGAATTTTAAATTGATATCACATATCAAGTTGTTATAATGACAAGTTAAATATATTTTTTTATTCAAAATTTTATAAATATGTTTATTAAGATATTTAATATGTTGTAATATGTAGTTTTTTCTTTCGTGCAAGAAAACATATTATCTTATTTATAAATAACATGAATCACGTGGGCACCTAGTGAAAAAAGAAGAAGCCCAAGTTCGCCTAGAATGATAGGAGAGCAGCAAGTTGTCTTTAACCGCACCGTGACCCATAAGATAACCAGGGCTTTCTAGAGTTCCCTGTCTTAAGATTGAAGGGTATGGTAAAGAGGATCGCTTAATTGCCCAAAGTATGTGATCTATGGCGAAATAAGAGGCACTCATTCGATCTGGATAGGATTACATATTTGTTAGATTCTTTGCAATCAGACTGCATGGTCATCAAAGAGTGGAATAATAAGTGGGGTCCCAACTTGATGGACTACCTCAAATAATGCCCTCTTTGTTGGAAAGCAAACAGAGATGCATGAAGATGCTCTTCCACGGCACTAATAATAATTCACCACCAATCATTTGCGGGTTCTTGGCTCTGCCAATTATTAGCACTTATTTATAGATTTTCCTTTTCTCGTTAATAATTGCCTGAAGATAACGATGGCGTGGAAGGAATTTGCACGACTTAGATGAGTGAGATCCCCTTGAAGCACAGTATGCCCTTCGCGGCTGAAAAATGTCATGCCATCAGTATGGAAGTGCCTTGAACGATGCTTCAGAATCAAACGGAATTAGCTTCTGGAAGCAATTATTGGTTGATTGCATTAATGCCTTTTGTCATGTTCTACCTGCTTTGTCTTTTAAACTCTATTGTTTAACCAATTAAAGAGTTTCCAAGTATAGTGATGTACCATATCATAACAAGTGATTTTTAAATAGTTGAGAGTTTCTACAACTAAATGATGATTTGTCTTATAAAAATTATGTGATAGGCTAGTAAAGACATTTATTGGCTGGTGGGGGAAGCCTAAGCTTAAAAGGGAGTTCAATTATATTATATCAAAAAAATAATAGCTTAAAAAACCATAACTATTGATCTAATTATTGGATTATATATGAATTTTTATAAGAGTTTTTAAAGATTGTTCTTCTAGTTTGAAGTTACTGTGTTGCGCTATGCACACCATTAGATCTTTAAATATCAAAATTTTTAACTAGACTTCTCTAGTTTTGGCAATTGTATGATTTTCCTTTATTTTTTGTTTCCTACTTATTTTGGATTTTATGTTTCTTTTTTTTGTAATTCTAAATTTTTATTTTTGTTTTTGTTTTCTAGTTAAGGTAGTATCTCTGGTCTATATAAGTATTTATAAACCTTGTAAAGAGGAGACTTGATTATTATTTAAAGAGAATAAACTTATGAATTTATGGCTCATATCTACAGCTTCTTTCACCTTAAAAAAAATTATGTATTATTTTTTGTTTAATTATTATCTTTAGCTTACACCGGCATTAATTAATATTAGAGCCCTAATATCTTAAGTTTATTGTGAGATGTGTGTTGTAATCCTATAATCAAAGATATGCAAAGACATATCATATAATTAATTTATAGGATGGAGGAGAAGGTCCTATAAGATTAGGTGCAACATGACCAAGACTAGGAGAGTGCTCATTAGTCACTAACTAGTATTAAGAATCAGAGGCAGATTTCTAGGAAACAACCCCTTGAGTGAAAAGGGAACAAATTTAGAAATTTTGGATTTTATATAAAAAAAATCCTAAGATTTTAGGTACTTTGTAGTTAGAAGAATTCATAAATTCGTAGAATAAGATTGAAAGAGTTTTTTAATATAAATATGTGCCTAAATAAATAAAAGTGAGTTGATTACAATCATATTAAAGGGCAGGTCATCTACTTGGTAATAACAATTGAAGAAGACAAAGGAAAGCTATAATAAATGATTGGAATAAGATGAAGAAGATGATGAATTGTTAATGTTATATTAAATATATGAAACCCCATATTGGCTTCTTCTTATTTGAAGTTTCATAAAGTAGGAATATGATATTATAACTTTAGTATCTCTAGCTAGCTGCAGATATTGATGTGTGGAGTGATTTGTGGGGTTTTAGGTCAATTTGATGTGTGAGTTTTGATTGAATTGAACTTTGGTTTAACAATTTAGGAGATTATACGCTTAAAGATCACTATTTCAGCAAAGAAATTGAGAAAGCTAGATGCTTTTATTATTTGATTTGGTGAAGGAATGATTTACATTTCAGTCACTATTTTCAAGATTCTATATTTTGTTCACTGGAAATTCTCTTGGATTGAGTTTTGTAATACACTTTTATTCATTTTTTCTACATTATTATTCGGTTGCAAGAATTCAACTTTCTGTTCTTTTGTTGGGTATTCTGGATAAGGTCCAAAAGACTCTTAAAGATTAAAAGAATTAAGGAAATAAAAATAGAGTATGACTCGGGAAAAACAATGTATCTTTACTAAAGCAAACATTAAGCACATTGTTTGTGGAAAGTGTTGAAGCTTATTTTTTTTATCGTTACATTGACTCTAAATATAATGACTAATAACTCAAAGCAATAGTGATTTATCATTTTCATAGATTATAAAAAAGCTATATACATGGCTTATTTAACTAATTTTTCCCTTTTCAAGGTAATTGCTCTTTTTAAATTTCAAAGTTGACGACATATGAAGTTATGTATTTAGAAAGCAAGTTATATATTCTAGGATATGATTATATTATTTTTTAATATACTCTTTCAAGTGAAAGATTTTTCAGTTTGAAACTTGTATAGATTTATAATACCTCGTATTTAATTTTTATCAAATAAATAGGGATGGTAAGATTCGAACTCAAAATCATTTGGTCATCAAGGCTTTAATACCATGTCAAGGAACCATCTCAACCTAATAATTGAAAATGTCTGGTGAGATTTTAAAATATAATTTATATTATTTTTTAACAGATAAAAAATATAAACATGGACGAGATGTTTTGTATAGAAAAAAAAAACAATTTATAGTTCACATGGATTGGTTGTGCTTTACAAAGGATAATCTCGGTCACTAGCTCCTAGAATGATAGACATAGACATGATAAGGGTCAACCTTGCAAAAATATCTTCATTGTATCATTGTAGAATCCTATTTAAGTTCATTATAACAACAACTAAAAAATATAAGTGTTTCATTTTGTAAATTATATAAGTGTTTCATTTTGTAAATTACACAGTGACTATTATTTTGTTCATGGTTGAAAATATCAGTTGGTTTTATTTTAGGGGTATTAATATCTTTTTCATAGATAAAAAATAGAGTTAAATCATTACTTTATTGCCTAACAAAAAACATTAAACTTTGATCAAGGGCCTTTCTTGTCTTTGAATTCAATTTTACAACAATTAAATTACATCAATATTAACCTTAAAATTTATAAAGTTTTGTTTTTGCTTTAGGGGTTATTTTATCGTTTGTATTTGATTACTTGATAATTATTAAATATCATTATGGATAGTAGAGTAATTTTGTAAGTAAGCAAGAAAAAAATTAAGTTAGAAGAGGGAACAATGTTTATAGGTTTAGGATAGTGCATGTGTCTTTATCTAATAGCCAAAACCTTGGTGACAAGAGTTGGTCGAAGCATCTCAACATCTCTTCTTTGAATAAGCAGCACATGTAACATAATGGTAACTGATTTGATGTGCGTGAACTTTTTTTCTTGTCTTTTACTTGTTTTTCATGCTGGCCTTTAAAGGTATAATCAACCCCTAAGATTTGTTATTCTTAAGATTTCATCCTTATTCTCTTTACTGTCATATTTTTTTTAGATTAATTTATGAAATTAAGGATTTTTTTTCAAATTCAACCTTATTCTCTTTATTATAATTTTTATTTAGAATAATTTATAAAATTAAGGATTTCGTATTTTCAATTTTATCCTCAATAAATATTTTTATTTGTTAGATTTGACCCTCATTATTTTAATTATTATTTGTTTTATTTTAAATGGTTTTTGCAATTTCAACCTTCTTGAGTTTTTTTCCTGTTAAATATGTTTTTTTATTATTGTATTTTTTTTTACTTGCAAGATTTTTTCCTATTAAATCTAGTATATGAAATTAAAGTTTTTTCAAATTTAAAATGTAAAGATAAACATGTTTAAAATGCATTGCTAATCCCTAAATAAATAAAAATTGTAATACCTTTCAAATAAGAGGGCTAAAGAAAGATCCTATAATACATGTAAGAGAATGATAGGCCCCACGAATTAACACATCAAATACCCTTTAAATAAGGATCCTATGATACAAGTAAGAGAGTGATAGGCCCCATGAATTAACATATAAAAGAAATGTGATAACATTGTATGAGGTGGTTTCGTGCTTCGCTGCGGGACCAATTATCACATGAATATATACTCTATGAGAAAAGTTTTTTAAGGAAAAGTTCTGTTGATTATTCAGATATTTTCTCTACTCCTTTTCTATTTGATTCTAAATTCATTTCAATAAACAAATTGATTTTTTAAAACAGCAAAAATATTTAATCAAATGAAGGGTTTATATGGGAAAACAATTTTTTTTTTTTAAAAAAAAGAAACTAAACAAAGAAGGGGGTCTGCAAAGGAAACCGCAAGGAATCAAGTGGTGAAGCGAACCGATCAATCAACAACAATTAACCCAGGGAGGAATTTGTCAAAAACAAACTTCTTAATCTCTGTTCAGTTCATGAGATGGTTCAAAATCGATGTTAAGATTGAATTAGTTAATTAGATTGATTGATTTTATTTTATTTTTTAAATCATAAAGAAGTCATTTTAATTTTTTTAAATTAAATCAAATTCTAATCGGATTAACTAAATTGCAAGCTAATCTAACAAGATAATTGAGTCAAATCTAATTAATTTTAGATTTTTTTTTTTTTCTAAACTCAACCTGAGTCAAGAGCTGGGTTAATCAAATCTCGATATTTATGAGTATGGTCAAAAAGCACCAAGCTGAGGAGGTGAAACGTGATAACAAATATATATATATATATATATCCTAGCACAAGTTAAGAAAGGAACAGAGAGAGAGACGTGAGCAAAACAACTAAGAGTTCCAAAACAAAACAACGAGGAAATCATTAGAATAGCATAAAGGGCACCTAAGGAATCAACTGAAGAGGCGTCAGATCACAAAAAAGGTAGCATGCCGCCAAATAGAATTTAACACTAGATATGTGATATATATATATATATATATAGATGCAGTGTCAACGCATTTTATATTTTAAAAAATTAAAATTAAAATATTTATATATTCAAGCAAATCAGAATAAATAAATGAAAAATTATTAACAATATTTAAAATTAAAATTAAAAAAATTATAAACCAATATATTTAATTTCCAAAAATGAGTCATTATATTTACTAAATGTACTTATTAAAATAATTTTTTATTAAAAAAAAAATAGAAATAAAGATAAAAAGAGAGAAAGGGTACTCCTTTATATATATATATATAATCATTAATTAAAAAAACTAGAAAAAAAAAAGAACAATGATCAGGTGCTACCTGGCCAAACAAATTAAACTAGCATGTTTGATCTCTTTTGTCAAAAATTAGTGGACCAGGCTTTTATTTTTATTTTTTATTTGCAACCCTAAATTTTTTTTTATCAAAAACATTTATAAAACATTGTAGGAACTATGATAAGTCTATCTATCGCCTTAAAAAACTAAAAAAAAATACCCCCGAAACTAAAATCAACTAAAGCTCAGATTTGTTCTTTCAAAAACTTTAAAAGTAAAAAAAAAATATAATATGAACTTCCATCATTAAATAAAATCATTCGACACAAATATTGTTTGTTTTGGTGGCCTAAATTGATATCAATGACACTTTTCTCTATTTATCTCCTAAATCTGTGTGATCTCTCTCTATCTCTTCTTTCAACCAGTGACTAAAAATAACAAAAAAAATTATACCAAATTTAATTGAAAAAATATTAAGGTATTGAAATTATATAATTGTATAATTTTTAAAGTTCAAGGATCAAAGTATATCTTTTTAGAAACTTATAGTGTGTCACCCATGTTTGGTATCCTTTTCATTCTAATTGTTCTTTCAATATTGCCCTTTCATAATAAATCAAAATCAATTGATCTTCAATTAGAACTATCACTCAAAAAAAGATTGAGGATCATATTAAAAAAAATAAAAAATTTTGCATAGCCTATTCACAGTATTATAAAAGGATGAACAATGGAGTTTTATACAGTGAAAAACTCATACATTTTAGAGTTATACTAATTATTTAACCCACGCTTTATAATAGATTTTTTTTTTCAAAAAAATATCAGGAATGTAGATTGTTTCAATTTGATTTTTAACATAAGAAAATTTAAGGTGCTAATCAGAAAGCTTATGCAAGCATCCAATTAAATAAATTGATGACAATTTATATAAATAAATGAAAAAAAACTACAAATAATAAAAAAAAATAAAAAAATTAAGAGATGAATGCAAATTAAAATATTCAATCATACAAAATGAGGCAATCACCTAATTATATTTACTAAATTTATTTACTTAAATCAATAAAAGGTAAATATACACCCTAAAAAAATCATAACCTAAAAGATAAATACAAATGAAACTCACTAAATATTATTTAAAAATAAATATTTTTGTATTGAAAAATAAACTTTATTTTTATAAAAGCAAGAAAAAATTATAAATGAATTAGAATAATATATAGAAAAATCAAACACAAACAAAACAATTACAAAAAAAAACTTATGTTAAAAAAGACATGCAAAACCCGTAACTTGAATCATGAAATTAAGACAACAAACCCATAGAAAAAATTTAAAGATAAACACAAAATCAATATTTAAAAAAATACAACATGATAAGATCATAAAAACTAAATTCCCAACAAATCAAATGTCAAAAAATAAAATCATGAAAAAAAATTATTTACAGAAAAGCATCTAAAGAAAATGAGGGCAAAAAATAGTTTATTAGAGAGGAAATAAAAATTTAATTTGGCCCACGTTACGCAGCGGGACATAATTTTTTTAAGAAAAAAACTTAAGTACAAAGACTATTTCGATATTTTGTTTTCATAATAAAAATTATAATTGTAAATCAAAAAGTTTATCCATACATCTAATATTCATCTATGTAAATAAAATTAAATAAAGTCATTAACAATTACTATAAGAAAAGGTGAAAAAGTTGAGAGATGAATATAAATTAAGATATTTGATCTCACAAGGTAATATACTTACATGCTTATGTTAATTGAACTTGTTTGTTAAAATCAATAAAGATAATAGAAATAAAAACACATATGAAACTAGGTGAATAAAATAAAAAAAAAATAATGCAAAATAAAATAAATAGCAATTAAAGGAATCAAGATTAAATTTAATATAAAAATTAATTGAAATAAAAATTTTAGGGATGGAATAAAAAATAAAAATTAATTAAGAAAATAGAAATTAAAAGAATTATTAGGGATAAAATTAAAAAAAAATCAATCAAGAAAATGTCACAAAACAAAATAAATAAAAATTAAAAGAATAAAAATATATTTAATAAAAACAAAAAATCAAATAACTTGGGTCGAAATAGAGAATAAAATCCACTTAGAAATAATCAATGTAATTAAAAAATTACAATTAAGAGAAAAGGAACTAATTCAAAAGAAAAAGAAAATTGAATGGCTAGTTTAATTAACATGCAACTCGAAGAAGAAAAAAAAGGAAAAGACAAAAGGAGGAAACACAAATTAGTATCAAACCTGACCAAATCATCATACACATGCCATCTAAAAAAAATGTTAAGATAAATCAAATAATACGACAAAAACATAATTAACATTATTAAAATCAACTGCAGCACTACCTGAAGACAATAAAACGACTAATGCGTGTCTCACTTTATCTTTTTTTTCTTTTTTTATAAAATTAAAAATGTTCTTAGAACAAAAAAATACTGACAAAAAAAATTATAAAATTACAACCAAGTTTCTAAAACCAAGGCTAAAAAAATTAGATGTCAATGGTGATGGAATAGTTATATTATTGAACGAGAAACAACATTACTATAAGCCCCAAACAAAGGTTATGGCTGTTTATCTTTTAAGGTCAATATTGTCATTTTACTATTAAAATCAATGTAAAATTACCGTAGCATGTCTATGACCCTTGAAAATAACAAATAAATCAAAAGAAAAAAGATAGCAATACTCTATCTCAAGCCTTCAAAGCTGAAAAATTCTACTATGCAAGTTTAAAGCGAAATGTATCTTTATCCATAATGTATATACAATTAAAACTCCACACACCTGAGAGTTTTATATAATACATGCTAGTTATACTTAATAAGATGCCGAGAGAATGAAACAATAATAAATGAGGAGATCATAACACAACGATGACATGATAACCAGCCCAACAAGTTAATTTATTTAATATATATTTTTTTTAAAATACAAATAAATGATAGATTTTTATTTTTCTTTGTTGTTTAAGAGCGCAGTCCGTACAGGTATGGACTAAATTTTATTTTTTAAAAATAATAATGTATGTTCTTGTATCATTTTAATATATTGATATAAAAAATAAATTTAAAAATTATTTAAATGTATTTATAAATAAAAAATAATTATTTTTGTACCCTTAAATATCTCCAATAAAAAATAAAAATCAAAACAGTCAACAAAACAACGCGTAAGGAGCGGAATGGTCGTAACGTAGAGGAAACACAAGCACAAACACAAAATAAATGGTTAAAAAGAACACAACCGTGCCGAAGGTCAAACAGGAAATGAGAACGCAGGCGAAAGGAAAACGTGCTTGCAAAAAGACAACCATCGAAATCAACGCTTGAAAAAGGGCGTATGAGAACACAACAACTCGAGATAAAAATAATAATAATAATAATTGATGGTGCCCCGTTTTAAAAAGAAGGGAGATCTATGGGGGTTTCAAAACAGAAAAGAAAACGACGGGAAGACGTCTGATTAAACAAGAAGAAAACTTGACGGAGTCAGTAAAACGGTGAAGCATAAAGTACAGTGCATGCAATGATATTTCTTCTTGCTATATTTCAAAATCTCAAATCAATAAATAGTTATTGGTCATCAGCTGGAACTTATAAATATCAAGGGAATATATATTTATATGTTATGAAGTGGGGCATACTTTGCTCTATATCTATATGCCAGAAACTATGGACAGATGAACCTTCACTAGATAATAGATATTTCGCAGTCCATGGCTTTAAATATAGATCACTCCTTTGCTCCGCAATACGTCTACCATCCGAAGAGGTCGTAGGAGAAACCAATCCAGTTAGGCTTGTCTCGCGCATGTATGTACAGTTATTTTATCCCTGTTTTTCCAAAATTCACAGATAAAATTAGACAGGAAAAATATTTTTAGTTTATAAATATATAATATAATAAAAAAATAATAATTTTCAATCATTAAAAAAAATACTATTTGAATATGCACGCGCGCACTCTTACATAAATGATTGAATTAGAATCGTAGCATGCAATATATAAGATTAAATAGAATTAAGAATCATAAGCATTTTAATATTGATTACGATTTGTTGTTTTTAAAAATTAATTATTTTTCCTTAAAAATTTATTGGTATAAATAAATTTTTTTCAATAATCATATCAGTATTATGAGAATATCATTTTGTTTAAATACATTTCTAAATAAGATCCGATGAACCAAGAATATACTACTTGATTATCCCTCTACAAGAACTAAACCTATTCTTAAGATAAGAAGTATATTTTAAGAGGAAATAAAGCTTTGAAACTAAAAGTAAAATGTTGGAAAATTAGGAAAAGAATAATGTCAAATTTTGTCTAAACAGTGCATAATTAACCAACTACAAACATTATTTTTCCGCCATCTTTTATAAAGAACTTTATAAACCATAAACTAATTAAATTCTTCAATTAAAAACTTTAATTATCCATCATAAAATTAGAATTAAACATGGATATTTTTTAATTAAATCAGATACCTTTGGAAGTGAAGAAACTATTCAAGTATGAAGAAAATCTTTATGGAAGCAAACTAATCTAATTTTATCATTTATAGTTGGACTAGACAATATAATAGGTTAAAAGAAATAATTTTTCTTGGACTATATTCAAATTCAAAATTAAACTAACAAAAAATAATCTTTTATAACCCTAAATTTATTTTAAATAAACTTAAACACAAACCCGAGGTATTAGAACTAGCGAGGCCACAAGCACATGCATAGAGGTTTTAGTTTAAAGTCCGCTTGGAAAATCTTCCCCCTAAAAGCCTGGTATCCATTTGGATCCAATTTTAACTTATCTACTTCTCACTATATAAACTTTAAGAATGTTCCTTTTTCTTTCCTATATGGTGTAGAATTCTTTTAAAGGGTTTTGGGTTTAATAAAAACATGTCAATTAAGGGTGTTTTTAACATTAATTTCTCATTCATCTATAATTTATTTAAATCATGTTAATATTTTATGTAAAAGAGCTTATGTTAAAGATTAAATTTTAAAATATTTTTAACTCTAAAAGTGAGCGGACCTTACTTTTAATTTAGTTTCAAATATGCCTATTAACCATGTTTTTTAAACAAGTTTTTCAACAATTCCCTAATTATATAATCATTTTAAAATAGCTTCAAGATTCATAAAGAGATATTGATTTGGTATATTACTATGTTAATAGAGATAACTTTTGAATTTTAATATTTTTTAGTGTAATACCATCAAATTTACTCGGTATATAGTGAAATTGATTTCTTAAACTATTCAGCTTTTTATCTAAACTATAACAATAAAACTTATATAGTTCTTTATTTAGATATTTTCTTTGATTTGTACTATTATGTTTATTGTAGTTCTAAACTACTTATGGATTCATTAGTTTTTTTTAAAGAATTTATTCTTTTTAAAATCCTAAAAGAAATAATCATATTTTTTACTCATATAAATGATCTTTTATTGAGAATATTATGTTATAATTTTTTTAAATAATTATAACAAAAGCTTATAAAATAAATATTTCAAACTAGAAAGATTATTAGAAAAACATTATCCAATCAACATGAATTATATCATTTTAGTCTTTTCTAAACAAATAGCATACCAAAATAAGTTTGTATAAACAAATTAAACAACTAGCATTCCATACAACATTGAAAATTTACATGCATGAACTAAATAAATAACTAGAATTACAAATAACTAGAAATACCATGTGGTAAACAAAAACAAGTGTTTTATTGTTTCATAAAGATATATTATATGCATCAATCTAAAAGACATATAAATAAACAACTAGATAAAATTATAACACAAAGATACTACTGTTCTCTTTAACTGTTCATCTAGTTATCACAAAGAATTATAAACTAAACAAAGACTTATAATATACATTGAAGGGTTAAGATTATTTTACAAGATTCACAAATAAAATTAGACAAGTGAGAAAAATATATTTAGTTTATAAACATGCAATATAATAAGAATATGACAATTTTAAAACATGACAAAAAACTAGCATGTTTTCTAAACAAATACATAAACCTCATATATGATTAAATTGCAATCCTAACATGCATCGTAACATATAAGATTAAACAAAGCTAAAAAAATATATTTATTTTTTTAAACACTTTAAATTGATCAAATTTCGTTGTTGTTAAGGATTAATTATTTGTCCTTAAGTTTTCATTGCTTCTTACTTGCTATAAAATGAATTTTTTTAATAAGTTTTTTATAATTCCAACAATACTATATTGTTTAGGTACATTCCTAAATGAAGTCCAACTAACCAAAAAAATATTTTTAATTTATAAGAATTGAACATAAGATTGGGAGAGGAAGTTTCAAGAGAAAACAAAACTTCAAAACTAGAAGAAGTATATTAGAAAATCAAGTAAAGAAAAGTGTTAAATCTTGTCAAAACAATATAGAATTAACCGGTTATAAACACTTTTCTCCGACTTTTTTTTATAGAGAATTTTAAGAACCAAAAAGTAATAGAATTTTCTTATTTACAACTTTGATTACTACTATAAAACCAGAATTAAATCTGAATAAATATTTTTTAAAATTAAAATCAAATGTATTTAGAGCTGAAAAAATTGTTCACATTTGAAGAAAGTTATTCTAGAAATAAAATAATTATATTTTATCGTTCATGTGATGGATTAAACAATACAATAGGAGAAATAATTCTTCAAAAATAAAATTAAAGTTCAAATTTAAATTGATAAAAAATAATTTTGTATGCTTATTATTTTACAATAAATTTCAATTTAAATACAGATCTAAGACCAAAGTCACGTGTATGTGTCTACGTAAATGAGTTGAATCTATTTTTTCTAACATAAATATTTTTTAAATCTAATTATAATTTATTAACTTCTCACGTTATAAACAAAGAAAAAATTAATTACACAATTCATAACATAGTGTCTGAATCTAATTTTAACACCTTAACTTTCCACGTTATAAACAAAGAAAAACAACGTTACTCTTTGACCTCTCTCGTGGATTGAATAAATGCACCAGCATTATTCGCAATAGAAGTATGAAGTTTCGCGAGTTAATGAATGTCCCTGACACAACAGCTTGCTTTTAAAAAATTGCACAAAATGGTTTGTCAGGAGTTGTCGAAGCACTCGAAACGTGAAAAACATAATTAAAATATGTAACAGTTTTATTATCTCATGTTCTTCTTATTGTTTGATTGCTTAAATCACAACACCGAGGATCTCTCTCCGTTGCTGTAGCTTTCTCCGTCAACCGCCCTCACCTAACAAAGCTAACCCCATTGAGAGCCATATCACGAATTTGACAAGACACAATAACAAAGGAATGGTCATAGTCATGGCCAGCCCAGGGGTTTGGAATTATTGAGGGAAAGAGTTGGAAATGGTTCCGTCAAAAGACCCCAGCCCACCAGTCTTTCATTTATAAATATGCTCCTTTCATGTAACTATCCACTCCATAATTTAAGGATATATATATATGTGCCAATGGGCGACATCACTATAAGATTGTTAATTTAGCTTATTTTTATGGGTATTCTAAACATTTGTTTTTACATGGATGTATTCCAAATAGTTTAATCGAATTCAATTATATAATCTGGTGTCTTATTTTGTAAATATAATAAATTATTAACTAAATTCAAATTTAATTTCATACATGATGCGGTTTAAATCGCTTTAGCCACCATATATTTCCCACCTCTAAGCTGTTTAATTTCATACCTCCAGCCCATTGAATAAATAAGAGTAGTTTGTCGTGTCATAGAGTACACTAGGCGAGGCTGGTAATATATATTACCGGCGGCACAAACTCCAATTATGCATTCATTGTATCTTGTACATCAACTTACCCGGAAAATTTGAAATAAAGGCACCATAGAACAAGACGTTTTCTACGATGTTACAACCACCCAAACTTTCGGTACTGTTGTCATGCATCAAGTATTATATATATATATAAACTTCTTTATGCCAGCCAGCCAGCCAGACCCAGATAGTTGAGTCTTGCATGCTTTGACATGCATCCAGCTAATATTTACCCTTTGATTTTTTTATTAAAGAGTTCACGTTCCTGTTCAAGATTGTAACAATACGTGCCTTCCAAGAACTTCCCAGCTATATTGCTCCAAAATTAACCTTCCTCTCGGAGATGCCATAGGAGCTAATCATGCAATAATTGAGAAACAAATTGCGTGAGTGATTTCTTGTCTTTGCATTCATTTATAGGAGCCACCAGCATTATAATTATAAAGTCTTGGATGAAAGCCATACGAAGAGAGAGATGCAGACACGTCACCTGTTGATTGCTTGAGGGATTAGTGTTAGTAATTTTGATTGAAAGATAAGCTCGATCTCATGTCACCATCTAGTTTATACGCATTAGAGAATTAATGTCAAAGACACCAAAATTAAAGTTAATTAGACAAATCCTATATTGCCTTTAAACTAGTTTTATCCATGATGTTTTTCTTTTTGAAAATTGATTGAGAAGTATTTGATTAATCATGTACTGCGCCACAAAATTTTATTAATATGGGAAAGAATGCTTAACACTCTAATAGCTTGAGAGCATCTTTGTTAAAGAATATCTTATCTTGGAATACCACTCATGTAGATTAACAGGCAATCATTTTTATTCAAAGAATATAAATTATGAAGTTATAAATCCATATTTATCTAGTAGTATCTTAATTTTTATTTTTAATTTGAGGTGGCTTATTTATATATATATGTAAAACTCGATAATTTTTATTTTTAATTTATGTGCTTAATATTTGAGAATATAGGATAAATTATTTTTTAAAGTATTTTTATATATAAAAATATATAAAAATAATATTTTCAAAAAATTATTTTTAATATTAATATATTAAAACAATTAAAAACTCAAAAAAAATTAAAAATTCATAAAAAAATAGGTTTAACACAACCACCACCACTATCACGTAGAACATAAAGAATTTATCTGACAGTGTAAATACGATTGTTTTTTAAATAATTTTTATATTAAAATATATGTAATAATTATTTTTTTATTTTTTAAAATTATTTTTTATATAATTACATCAAAATAATTTAAAAATACTAATAAAATAATAATTTAAAATAAAAAAATTATACTTTTTTTAAAACGTTTTTGAAACATTCTCCATTAGACGGTGATAAAAGAATTGAACCGGCCACGTGTCGCTCACCCCAATGGAATCCTAAGCTCTTCTATCCTTTGGTGAAAGGAAGGAGTCATCTTGAGTGAACGCACAAGGGACACGATATATTCACAGCGGAACTCAACATAAATAATAAAAGGAAATGATAAAAACGTCATTACACAGAGTCATAGACCGCAACTTCTCGGTAGATGCATATGATTGTCGTGTCGTGTTTGGGGGTTGAACCAAGAAGTAGCATTTTACGGGCTTTTAAGAGACAGGCGAGAAATGGAACCACAGACTTTTATTTAAAAAAACAAAACACAGATGAGGATGGTCGTATTCACCTCTGTTAACTGCTGTCCAGCACTACAAGTCTATGACCTAATAAATACAGCACTCCTCAGACAAATAAATAAATAAAAATTCTAAAATTAAATAAAGCACCTCCCTGTAACTTCTTCTTCGCTGCAAGTTAAGAAGTGCTACTGCTATTCTTTTGAGGTCAAAGTGGCTCCACGAGAATTATTCCCTTCCTTTTCCTGCCCCTTTTATACAGCTGTGATCCTAAAGTAATCTACCATTTTGGCACGTGATAAATTAGTTACAGCATTCGTAGTGAAATATTGGGGTTCGTTTAAACAAAAAAAGAAGAAGCAGCTTTGGGAACTAGAATACCAAAAGAATAATATGAGAAAATAGCGCGTTGTTATTGTTAGTTATTTTAAAAAATATTCATGTTTTTTTAATAGAAAAAACTAGGATTATTTTATTTTTAATACTAATACATTTAAATTTATTCTTTAATTTATTAGATTAATTCATAATTATCAATCAAGTTTTTGGAATAAAATAATATATATATATATATATTATTATTCCCATAATTTTATTGATAATTACTAATTAATTAAGAAATCACGGGTTTTGCATGTTCAACAATTTTATTTTAATTTTTGATTTTATATTAAATTATTTATGAATTAAATTTAAATTTTTTTAGGTTACATCAGTCTCACAGTCCAAGTTCACGATTTGGGTAGGCTAACTTAAATTGATTCATGGTTTTTAATAAATTTTTTAATTTTATTTTTTAATATTAAATTAATTAAAAATTAAACATTATATTTTTTTATTTTTTATATAATATTCTCATCTCATAAGCCAAGTTGTGCATGTAGCTGGTTAACTTAAGTTTATTAGGGTTGCATTTTATCCTTTTTTAATAAGTGGATTTTTGTATTTTTATTTTATTTTTAATATTATATTTATTGATATGTTTTTAAAATATTCTTAGATTAATTAAGATATATTCCTAAATGTTATTTTAGAAATTATTTTTATGCCTTCATCATGATTAATCATGATTAATTTTTATAGTTGAATATATTTACCATGATTGTTTGATCTTTTATCACATAATTGAATGAAATAAAATTATTAAAACTAGTTAATTATATAACCAGAAGGGTACATTTTTCTTCCTTACGAGAATATGCTAGAAGTGTCTAAATATTATATTATTTGTTAAAAACATTAACATTTTTCGCCCAATACCAATCTAGTTTAAAACTATTTGGGCTTATTTAGGATGACAACTGGTTATCTAGCAGATATATTTATGTCCATTTGTGAAGGAAGCAAGAAGTTTATAGTAGTATTTTTAAGATTTTTAATCTAGAAGTTTCTATTATAATGTATTAAGAATGGTAATGGCAAGGCAATCCCTTTCTTGATTTCCCGGTTACATTTAGGATTAATATTTAAAAGAATAAATTTCTTTGAAATGAAATTTATTTTTCAATATCCTTGAAAAAAAAGAAGAAAAAAGAAGAAGCAATGCCAGGTTAAGTATAATTTAAGCGCACTGTTCTACGAGTAGTGAAAGGTTTGGTTTTTTCTTACATGTAGAAATCCTCTCTGATTAGGTCTTAATTTACTTATTGTTACAATATTATCTTAACCAAAAACTTAATTAAAGAGTGGTAATGATTTTAATTTAAAATTTAGGTATAAGATGATTTTATATTACTCTTTTATATAAAAATAAAATAAAATAAGGGTATAACTTGAAAAACCGAGATAATGCTACCCTGCACGCAGTATTAGGTTTCTGTTCTTAAGTTTGTAAGCAAAAGTACTACTATCTTCTAATGTCGGAGCCGTGAAGCCTTCTCCTTCTTTGAAATGCTGAAAGTACAACTACCTTTCAAATGATTACTCTATTTTTTTTTTGGGATTAAATTAATCAAAAATCAATTTAAAAATGCAATCAAAGAGAGAGGAGGCAATGTGGTTTTCCTATATAAACCCGTCTCTGCTCCTCTTCCTCCTCCCCCTCTTCCTCCTCCCTTCCTTTGCTTCTCAATCTTTCTCTGCTCCATTTGCTCTTCTTCTCATTACAACCAGAAATTTCATACAGAGGTATGATGATGACATTCCTCAGTCTTAGTCTTCCTTTTTTCGCTTCTCTTTAAGATTCTGGCATCTCACTGATGGAATTTTAACTTTCATTTGACGTGAGTCTCTTGTATTTCTTCTTGTTTAAGAACCCCAGAATTCTGGGTTGATGTTTGTTGATTTTAGGAAGAATTTTATTTTCATGATTTCGTAACAATCCACATTTTTGTCCCCTCCAAGACTGATAACATACCAAATATCAAAGAACTGGTTTTGGTTTCACAATGAGTTCTGTGATCTTGAAAAGCTGTGAACTTTCTTGCGATGGATAAAAATGGATTTTTCAGTTCTTTTCCGGTAACCCTTTCTAAGAGAGTCACTTTTTCTTATTTTCTAGCATTTGCTTTTTAACTCATTGGCTCTCTGTGAACCGCATAGACTTTTAATTCAACTCTTAAGAAAGTAGTATGAGTTGTACCCTTTTTATCAAGTGTGATGATACTGAGGAAGGGTTACAGCATGTGAAGATGGCTATAAAATTTCTGATCAGGAGGACTTCATGCCTTTTCAATGTCAATAGTTTTAAGCGGTTGCCACAGAACTTCTAGCCTAATTTACTAGTCCACTCACTCATCATTCATGTATATCTTGTTCTTGTGGTTGTGTAATGTCCACTCATGAACAACGAGGATTTATTATCTCAACTACTTGGGATTGGTCATGGACTTGTCCACCCATGACTAGACCCTTCTTTCAATACGTGTGGCGCTCAAAGGAGTTGATAAGGACCTTAAAAAGTTTCCCCAGGCCATAACCAATGAGAATTTATAATTTCAGATTTAAATTGAATCTTCATCTTAGCTTGGGCAGGTTTAAGATATCGTGGAGGTTGGTACTCACAACTTTCTATTGTGTGTTTTAAAGGTTTCTTAGATAAAAATGGAGTACGACGAACGTTACTTGCAGGCACAAACGCCAAAATATAGCTGCCTTCTGTTTGGTAAGCCTTTCATTTCTAGACATTTGGTTTACACAGTCTAACATGTCCTGAGAGCATCTAATTGACTAGCTTGCTTGGAATTGCAGATCTTGATGATACCCTTTATCCCCTTAGTTCCGGCATCGCAGCGGCATGTGGCAAGAATATTAAAGGTAAATTTTTAGGATTGTTTATTGTGGATGCTACCGACTTTTCTTTAGTCAGGATATCTTAATTCTAACATCGGTGTCCTTCCGTAGATTATATGGTCGAAAGGCTGGGCATAGGGAAGAGCAAACTCACTGAGTTGGGTAACCTTCTGTACAAGAATTATGGGACAACAATGGCTGGCCTCAGGGTATGGGATTTCAACTTCTTATCTCCTCATGACATCCCTCTTCAAACTGAGAGGACCGTTTTAATGGAATGCTTTTGGGTGGTTTCTGTTTTGCAGGCAATTGGCTATGACTTTGACTATGACGAGTACCACAGGTAGTAACATCCCTCCTTTTCTGTTTTTATTGATAACTGGTCTTATTGATTGAAATAGATTCTGCCTAGCAAAAATGTACATTCGATACGGTTGATTAACCGGTAATTTTCGTGTCTACCAGTTTCGTTCATGGAAGATTGCCTTATGAGAACCTAAAACCAGACCCTGTTCTAAGAGGTCTTTTGCTTAGCTTGCCAATCCGAAAAGTCGTAAGTATTTCATTGTCATCATCATCAGTTAATTAGCATTTCAGAGGCAATCCATTTCCTTATGAGATCCCTCTCAATATTTTGTGCAAAACAGATCTTTACAAATGCAGACAAGGTACATGCTCGTAAAGTTCTTAGAAAGCTCGGCTTAGAAGACTGTTTTGAAGGGATCATTTGCTTTGAGACTCTGAATCCTACCCATAAGAATGCTGTTTCTGATGATGAGGATGACATAGAATTTGTAGGATCAGTTGTTACTCCCTTTACAACTAATGGCTCTTACACAACTACAACTAGTGCTCCTGAAATTTTTGACATTGTTGGACATTTCGCTCAACCAAACCCCAATTCGGTATTACCGAAGACACCTATTGTCTGCAAACCATCTGAGGCTGCCATCGAACGCGCTCTCAAGATAGCCAATATTAATCCTCAGAGAACTGTAAGTAATAGCTTTCAAGATTCAAAAGTTTTGATCTTACGGGTTTATTATTGATGTAGTAATTTACTAATAATGTCATAAATCTCTGCTTTTTTTTTCCCCAGCTGTTCTTTGATGATAGTGTCCGGAATATACAGGCTGGAAAACGTGTGGGTCTCCAGACTGTTCTGGTAAGTCCTTGAAACTCATCATCAATACAGGTTATTCACTGCTTGAGTATCTGACACTGCAACTAAATTGTTTTTATTCACCTCTCTAACTTAATAATTGAGTTTGATTCATGTAATTTGGTTAAATGAATGCAGGTTGGCTCTTCGCAAAGAGTTAAAGGTGCAGATTTTGCATTAGAAAGCATTCACAACATCAGGCAAGCACTGCCAGAGCTTTGGGAAACTGACATTAAATCAGAAGTTGGTTATCCTGGCAAGGTTGCAGTGGAGACACCTGTCACAGCTTAGATTAGATGTATGTTGTCCTTATTAGACAGGGAAAAGACGGAAAACAATGATGTGGGATCTCACGAGCCTCATTTCTCTATCTCATGTTTAAACGATGTAGATGTTTCGTTCTTATCGTAAATTTGTTAATAAAAGAAGTGGGAGGGGAGGGATGCCTCTTTTCTTGGCTGTCTTTCGGTGCCACACATGCCAATGTCAGTCGTCTCTCCTCTCTTTTTGGACGCCTTCATCACAGTAGCCATAATTAATTTTCAATCATTAATTCAAGCTTGGAACTCAATGTTTATCGTGCAAGAATAATAAAATATAAAGGCCGTTAGGTGCAGTGTTATCCAGACATGATCTAGTAACAGATACTATGCTCAAGATACTGCTGGAACATGACTTTGTTTAACTAGTTTAGTGCCAATTAAGATATGGTTTTCTCGCATTATTCAAAGACTGCCGATATGATAGATTAGAAGAAACAAGAAACTTGTGAAGCTTTTAGGCGAAGCAAGCTTAAGGAGTAAAGTTTCTAATGACAGCAATTTGCATCCTTGCACGAGCGGATGGTCCACTGATTTTGTGAAGTTGCTACAGAATAAATTCAATCTGGGAACGACCTTGATGCTGTAAAGATGCTACCAAACAGGATTCAAGTAGCCATGGATATGCTGGATGGTACTCCACTGATTGTGTAAAGTAACATGTTTTGGTGTTTCCGTAGCATGATAGGTGGATGTAGCCAGAGAACATAACTGGAGTTCTTTCAAAGTAGCTGTGGGGCTGATACCCTGGCCAGGATGGTTGAGTCTCACCTGATTGCAGATAAAGTTATATAGTTATAAGTCTATTTAGAAATACAATATAACTCTTGTTTTAATTTTTTTATTTTATTTAAAATTAATATTTTTAAGTATTTTTGGATTGTTTTGATATATTAATATAAAAATAATTTTTTTATAAAAAAATATTATCTTCATATATCACTTTGTATTGCAATCATTATTGTAACCTCTAGTATACCCTTAACTCATCTTTAATGCTTTGATGATGAATAATCATTTTTCATTGAATTACCAAAAGCAATTTTATTTTTTTTAGATTAACGTGGGTGTCCGGGCCAGCTTTCGCGCACCACGACTAATCCCACGGGCCCTGAAGTTAACGACCATGTAAGCCTCCAGTGGCCATCATATGAGCAACCAAGGACTCGAACCTGAGACCACAAAGGGAGCAAACCCCTTAATCCCAAGTCCTTGCCACTTGGCCACCACCTAGATGGTTTACCAAAAGCAATTTTGCTGAGTTGGGTTAGTTCACTTGTAGATATCACCGTGTTCGGTTTGGCAAAGATTCTTGAATTGATTTGAATTTTGTTGTTTAGAAAATATATTTTAGGATTTGAAAATGGATTTATATAGATGGTTATGTATATGTCTCCACCATGCCTTTTTCCCAGTTTTATTTAGTAGCTTGAAGTCTAATGACCATTACCACTTTTGGTCTAATATGCGTCTTTTTGCACTATATAGACATTAATTTGAAGAGAACTTGAAGAAACATGTCGATAAACATTCACGAAAAGACTTGATTGAGAATACATACATACATACATACATACATATATATATATATATAGAATTTGTATTGAATTGAGTTTCTCCTAACTTTTATTGATGACAATACCTAACCGTAGATTGGAAATCAATCTCGTTTTGATCATTTTGGATGGCGTGTAATCTCCAACCCTTAATTCAGAGTTGTTTTGTGTATAAATCTCATCTTTCTGTCTACTATTTGAATCTATATTTAGCCTTTCTATTGATTTTCATCAAATCTTACCAATTGGATCCCTTGATCATCAGTCAAAATTCTATTTTCATCATGTGAACCTTGTTTAGTCGTTAGCGAATGAAATAAGTCTTGAGAAAATTTGTGAGAGCATAAGAAATTGCAGGGAAGGACTGATATCTTGGGAACAAAGTCCAAATGCAACCGGAAGAGGAAGAGAATCATTCATTTGATAGTGAAATTTGAATTAAGGGAGACAACTCCTAACCTGAAATAACTATGAATTAAAAATACAGCATAATCATTAACTATAAAACAGGATAGAAATATTGGAAAGGAGAAATCAACAACTGGACTCAAAATTCAATAGAAGTACCGGAAATACGCAGCTGAAGCAAACAACTTTTAACTACCTCTTAAATTCTCATCAACCACTTTAGAATTTTACGTTGTTTAGAGCCTGATAACTCATACAGGTACAAAACAGACAATATACTAACTCTAAAAAATATTTTAATGGGTTATGTTTTAGATTTGTTGTTGGGTAATTATAAGCTTGAGTCCTTAACCACTAAAAATTTATATATTTAATAATTTTAAAACTTTTATAATTAGTTAAAGTTAACAAAAACTAATCCGGATAATCAGTTTTTTTAAAAGAAAAAACATTGCATACATAGAAAAAGAAAAATGCAATGCCTATATTTCCATAATAATAATAAACTTAAATTAGATATAAAAATAATTTATATATATGCATAAGAAAATTATTTTAAATATAGTAAATACAATGGATCTCTCATTAGATTTGTATGTAATAGTCAAAGGAAATACAATGGTAATGATGATAATTAGTGCTACTAGACGGATTGATAAAAATAAACTCGTAATCAGAACTTAATGATTGTAATGATTTATAGCAATTACTTAATGATTAAAAAAAAAAAGCAACAGTGAATTAAAATAGGTGTCGATGTGGCGGCAAGAAGACACCACAAGTCATGTTGATTTTACGTTCCCCCGCCCCCAAAATAATGATAAGATGAGTTAGTTGAAAAGTAAAGAGTAAATTATTCTTTAGTCCCTGTTGTTTAATGTAATTATAACTTAGTGATTAATGTTATTATTTATTATCCTTAACTTGAGGTTCCTCTCTTATAATACAAAAAAGCAAGATCTCAGATTTGGAAATAATTAGATAAAACCAACGAATACCTCAACAAGATGACAATCAACAAGAATGATGGGACTAATTTATGAGATTTATAAACAGAAGGTACTAAGTTATAATATCTTTAAGAAAGAGGGACTAAAGAATAATTGGCTCTGCAGGAAAGCAACGAACAGCTACCGAAGTAAAGGATAAGGAAAAGGGTTTGATCGGCAACAAGCACAAACAATTTAACGGCCCAGAATAATTAATTGAGCTGTTCTCCGATGGAAACAAACTCAACGTCTCAAAGCCAGTTCTAGTAATATAAAATCATTATGACAACCACCGTCACCGTGACACGTGTTCCATTGATTTTCTCCGGTCATTTTCCTAGCAATAAAAACGGGTGTGCTTCACAATCGGCCGTACACTTTTTAGGTAGCGGTAGTCATAGCTCATTTTCTTCGTCACAGACGACAACAACAACGCGCATAAGGAGAGCAGGGTTTGCTGTATTAGCTTCAAATTCAATGGCTCCAAGCATTGTCCTTGTCACTGGAGCTGGTGGCAGAACTGGTACGATCTCTCTCGCTCTCTGTTTTCTTATATATGTTCTCTGGTTGGTTACTGGGATAGCTCTGGAAATGAAAAGGGATAAGGATAATTGCATTTAAAAGAAAAAAGAATCGGGTGCATTTTCTGTGAACTTTTGAAATTCAGAGAGGTGGAAAATTTAGGAATTGTGTGTGGTGGGTGGTTTTGGGATCTGGGGTTTCCTAGGTTTTGTTTTGAAGGTTAATAAAATAAAGATTATGTTTTTCTTCACTGTTACATCATCATCATCATTATAATAATACTAATAATTACTACTACTATTATTATCAGTTTGTGGCTTAGAGGGAAAGATATGTTTTGCGATAATGCAACCAGTGTTTTTTATATTGAATTCTCTAATACTTTACAGCAAAGATTTTGCGTTCAAAATGAATGAGGTGATGCTTCTGCATAACATTTTAGGCGATTGAAGTTTTTTAGGTTTTATTATGGTGTGCGATCATCTATAAGTGCTCTTAAATTAATTTAGTTTTGCATGAAGATTTTACTCTGTTCCCCTTTTCCATGCTGTGTTGAATGACATTTGTGATTTTCAAATCTCTAAATGCAATGTCAATGAAATATTTGCAAAGAAAGCAGAACCAAAAATATTTTTCCCTAATGTTAAACAACATGAAATCCACAAAGCCAATTGGGTTAGTGGAAATCTGGATTCCTGCAATTATGTTTTGGAAAACAGTTAACTGCTATGAATTTTTGTCACTATATGAATGTGTGTAGTTCCCTTGATTTGATCTAGACACCTTTGGCAGGTTCCATGGTTTATAAGAAACTGAAGGAGAGGTCTGAACAATATGTTGCAAGGGGTTTGGTAAGAACTGAAGAGAGCAAGGAGAAAATTGGAGGAGCTGAGGATGTTTTTATTGGGGATATAAGGGAATCCGAAAGCATCATTCCTGCGATCCAAGGAATTGATTCTCTGATCATCCTGACAAGTTCAGTGCCAAAGATGAAACCTGGGTTTGATCCATCCAAAGGCAGGCCTGAGTTCTATTTTGAAGATGGAGCATTTCCTGAGCAGGTAATCCTCCTTTTCTTTCCTCATAATTGGATCTTGATACTTCACTGGTTTCTCGATCTTGATGTTATTTGATGCTAGATTTTTTCATTTTAGGTTGACTGGATTGGTCAGAAAAATCAAATAGATGCTGGTGAGACCCTCGTCCTCTCTTGCATGTGATTCCATTTTCTTTCCTTGTATATCTAGTATGTTCTTGCTGAATTAGATTTGTGTGAACAGCTAAGGCCGCAGGAGTTAAGCAAATTGTGCTGGTTGGATCTATGGGTGGAACAAACCTAAATCATCCCTTGAACAGTTTGGGTAATGGGAATATACTGGTTCGTGATCCTTTTCTATATTATTTCTAAAATGAACAACTCAAATTTTAAGTCCATTGTGTGGGAGCCTTCCACTCTGCATTCTAGAGAGATAGTTCTCTTTCATTTTGTTAGAGGACTTATCTTTGTTTATGTCTTCTCTCTTTCATTAATTTGTTTTTATTTTTGAGCCATCACAAGTCTAACTTAATTCACTCTATAATGTCTCAGGTTTGGAAGAGAAAGGCTGAGCAGTATTTGGCCGACTCTGGTGTTCCATACACAATTATAAGGTAGCAGATAAACTAGCTATCTCTGGTTGTTTAATATCAATCTATGTGGGTATATAGTATATTATGCTATATGTGAAAAAATTTCTGATGAATGAATGTGTTATGATGGAAGTAGGTGGTCTTTAAAAGTAAAAAAATGGAATCATCCTGTAGAGGAGCACGCCATTTAGTAGTTTATGCTACCTGTCTCATTTTTTTTTTTTCACGGCAAGTCTGTAAACTTATGAGAGAGAACACCCATATTATTCCATGACTATTTTCTTCATCCATTCAAAATATAGGATGCAAAACCCAACTGCCACCTGTTCCCCAGGTAATCCGCCGGTATCCCCAATAAGTTGTTTATTACCCGCTTCTCATTGGAATTCTAAACATGATCAAGTTCGTAATCACATTCATCCCATCCTAGCCAAAATGAATTTTATCATTGATCATATTTTTGTGCAAAGTTTAGATTGTTCATTAATGATTGATAGGAACTTTAGCAGCTCCTTTGCCACGTTACTTTGTTGTCCTTCTGGTTTTTCTCTTTGCTGTAGCTTGCCAATTAACATGAGCTTCCATAACTAGGGCTGGAGGCCTGCAAGACAAAGATGGAGGTGTCCGAGAATTACTTGTTGGAAAAGATGACGAGCTTCTTCAGACAGAGACAAGAACCATTGCTAGAGCTGATGTTGCAGAAGTCTGCATTCAGGTACTAATAATAAGAAATTGTCTACTTTAACTATGATGTTTCCTCAAAATCAATCTGCCTTTCTCCCATTGTAGGATTGAATGCTTGGGTTTGTTATTTCAAAGTACTGAGTCACATATGTTTCCCCTCTTCTACTTACAAACAGGCACTACAGTACGAAGAGGCTCAATTTAAGGCATTTGATCTAGCCTCAAAACCAGAGGGAACTGGCACCCCAACCAATGATTTTAAGTCTCTCTTTTCTCAAGTCACTGCCCGTTTTTGATTTGTGAAGGGCATTACTACATGAGATTTATGTGCCAAGTTTCCTTCAGTGTTGTTCGTCAAGTATTTTGAATTATGGTTAAGTGTGTTTCCAAGGATTTTAAGCTGTCGTTCTTTTCCTTTCCCTTTGCAATAACGTATGAAAAGGCCAGTAAACGCAGGTAAACATAAATTGATGTGTGAAATACAAGATGTATAACGTTGGATTATAAAGTCAAGTCTTAAATTAATACGACTTCTTTGCATGCTTGTGATGTTGTAACGTGGTGTGTATGAAAGATGATTAGATAGCCCAACACATATTATGCTACTAATTACAATGTAAATAGCAAGCTCCAATAACTGAACCCAAAGCTCTTGGAGATTGATCCCAACACTTGAACTCGTCATCACGCAGATATCTATGAGATTGATCTCGTTATCGCACCAGTGTGATGGTCAAAAGGAATATAACTCCTCTACCTTGGACTCATTCTAGAAACAACTAGCTAGGTTAATGATTCTGTATGGCTTTATCCACTGTCTGTGTTAATCTAGGGGGCCTTCGCGTGTTTTCAACCCCCGCGGCTTCCCCTAGATATTGTCATTTCCAGCCGGCTTTATGAAAAAACAGAACGTACATTCTTCTCCATCGCGTTGTCATAAATCACTATCTTCCTGAGTTCTTTTTCAAAAGAACCCCAAACGTTTGCTTACATTTTCACCAGCTCTTGTAATTAGAGTCTAGTAAATTGTATACCTTAAAGTTGTTTGTTCCAGTTTTTGAGAGAAACAGGAGAGGAGATTGGGATTGTTCAATGTTAATTGTCAAGTGCTTTTTTGGGCTTCAAAGACATGAGGAAGGACTACATGGGCTAGTGTTACAGGAAAGAGCGGAGTTAGAAATTTTTCCTATCCTGAACTGTTAAGTAGATATATATAAATTATTTTTGAAGATCAATTATTAACTTATATATATATAATTTAAGTTAATAATAAAGTTTTAATTCAAATTTGAAGTATATAAAATTAAAAAAAAAATTACATTATTGAAATTGCACCTTTTCATAGTTTGTGAAATAAAATTTATTAATAGTTGAATTTAAATCAATATCTTCAGTAAGCTTTCTCATTCAATGTAAATTATCATAAAATATGCTAAGAATTTATTTTTTATTTTATTACAAAACACAATTTTAACATATTTTATAGGTAAAAATGCTCGCTTTATAGTAGCAACGAAAATAAACAAAGTCAACATAAGACAAATCAACTTCTTAATCAAATGATAATGATGTGATTTATTTTTTAACTAATTTTTGATATAATTCAAAAATGGTAGATATATTATAAAAGTTCTTATGATAAATCATATCAATCTAATAATGTTTTATCCGAGATCTCAAATAATACATTTCTTATTTATTGAAATCTTCATGGTAAAATATCCTAGCAAACTTACAAATAATATCAACTTTAAATGATTTAAAGTTCTTCTTAGGTTCTAAAGCAGAGTTAAGTACAAAGAATTTCAATGTCTTATTACTGAATCTAAAATTTAATTATTCTAACTAAAAATCTATTATTAAGTTAAATATATCATAATAATAATATTGGTAAATTGTTATCGATTTTTGTTATTAATATAAATGACATGCAATCTTTTTATATAAAACATTTATATGTGGTATGTCAATCTTATATTGTGTGCAAACATATTACACATATGCAAGGAGAAAATCAAATCTGACATCTGTCAAATTCAAAGCAATGCTTTATTAATTGATAAAAAAAGATATAATTAAATCAATTTTCAAGTTCACAAGTGAGAGTTCTCTATCTTTTTCAAGAAGACAATATTTACTTTTTATCTAATAAAAGATAAACAATTCATATCTAAATTTAATAAAAAATATTCAATTTTCTTAATTAGGATCTCACTAGTATCTTATTTAGGTTATTTGCTAATAATAATTTCATCTCCCAGATTAATATTTATCTTTTCTATTTTATAAGATTATTTAGTGTAAAAGCTCCTAAATTATCGTATAAAATAATTAAATTTTAATAAATGTATTAACAAGATTTAGTTAATAGATGTCATAGGAAACTAATTAGGTTTTTAAATTGTAACCAAACCAAGATTAACATATTTAATAACATCTTGCTTTTAATACCATAATATATATCGACTAAAAGTTTTAGTCTATGTATGTGAAAACCAAAATAAATTTATCTTTTTTAAAATATTAAAGATAAAGAATAGAATATAATTTAATTATTTTTTTATGAAGATATTATTTGTTGGATAAAAGATAGATTATTTATATAAAAATTTAATTAAAAAATTCAATATTTCAACTAGGTTTTTACTGAGTTGTTTTGGTTGTTTGCTAAGAATCATTTTGCAATGCTAAATAATATTAGATGGGAATACTAATGTCAAATTGGGGTTTTTTTTAATGAGAATACATTTAGGAAAATTTAATTTAAACCCTTTAGAGCACTAAATTTGTTTTTCATAACTTATTAATTGTTGCATTTAATTGCCACATTTGTTTGTAAATTAGAGTTTTGGACACTAAAGGTTATGATTTATTTCTTTTACCTGACCTACAGCCCATCTTAGCCTTATACACCCATTCGCCTATGGCTAGGGGTACGAAGGGCTAGGATTAGGATATGTTATGATGCAGGCTAGAAAAATCTACGTGTTAGGTAGTTGACATAATTGAGTTTAATAGATTTGGTTAATTTTAAAATATGATTAAAAAAATTACAATAAAAAATAAACAAAAAATAGCAATTATTAACTATAAAAAATAAGTAGTCAATACCATACCTAGGAGGAGAAAAAAAATGGGTTGGAGACTCACCATTACTTTGTCGTAGATATCAACTCACCACTAAAAAGAGCTTAGTACGACGGCTCTAATACTATCGCAAAAGGTTGCATGAAAACAACGAAAGAGGTTGCATGCCTCGTTAGAACAATAATCCCAAAGGTAAATCAAATAAAATATCATAAAGTGAGTATCTTATACTTATATTTAATAATTAATTTATTTTTAAAAAAAAGAGAAAAATAGTGATGATATTGATGTTAACAATGTTGGTAATGAAATGGTAAATATGACATTGTTGAAAGTGAAATAAGTGAAGGATTTCGAAAGTGTTGAAAATAAAAGGGTAAATGTTAGTATTGTTGGAGGTGAAAGAATTAATATTAATAATATTGGAAATAAAAGGATCAGTGTTAGCACTTATACTGTAAATAAAAAGGGTGGCAATGGTTATGAGAAAAATAAGAAAGATGATGAAAAGAAAAAAAAATGATGATTATATTTATTCAAATAAGAAGGATTTGAATTTTTTAATGAAGTTAAAGATGAGTGTATTAATAACTTAAAAGGTGATGTTTCTTTTAGTAAAACTTTGGATAGTGCCTTAAACTTCAAGAATAAATTAGGGTGAGTATTATATGTTGAAGATAATATAAAATTTAAGAGTAGTAATGAAAATGATGAAGATAAAAGTGATAAGATAAGAAAGAGAAGAAGAGGAAGAAGAACATTAATCCAACATCTGATTTTATATGTAAAACATTTGAGATGGAAGTTGATGAATCAATTAAGTTTGAAGAATATCATATTTTTTCATTAATGTCAATCACTTTAGGGATGTTTTGAAATAATAAAAAATAAATATCATGTGAAAACATATATTAATCAGAAAGAGAATGTTTGAGTCATGTATATGGGTGCTCACTTCTTTGATGTTTTTAAGATAATAAAAATGAAAATATAAATATCATGTGGAAAAATATATTAATAAAAAAGATAAGACTTAGGTTACATGAATAGGTGTTGATTGTTAGTGGTCTATATATGTTTTCCTTATTCCTAGTAACAAGAATTTTATGGTAAAGTCTTTGACACATAAGTATAGTAGCATTATATATATATATATAATTTGTTAATTAGATTTTGATAGTATAGAAGTTGTTACCGATTATTAATGTTAACCCAAGCATTTCAATTAAAAAATTGGATATAGTTTGGGATGCTAAGTTTAGGATTAAACCATACCAAATACAATTTTAGAGGGGTAGAACAAAGATGGAGAAGTTTGTTAAATGAAGGGCTTGTTTGACAGTATAGTTGCGGGTGCTTTTCAAATAACTTTTTGTACCAGAATGCATTCTACTAATTTTTTATTTTTTTAAAATTATTTTTGATATTAGCACATCAAAACGATCCAAAACATATTAAATTTTAACAAAAAAAAATTAAATTTTTTAGGAACATGGTTTACACCACATTCCCAAACATGCTAGAAGTCATAATGAGCATTTTAAAAGACTTTCTAAGTATGTGAAATTATTGAAATAGTATAACTCGGGTTCTAATATATATTTAGAGTTTGATCTTAATTTTAATTCGGATGTTTATTCACCATGAAATTTACAATGAGTTTATGTTTGTTTGAAAACTATAAAAAAGGACTTTGTTAATGAAAGTAAATCATTTATTAAAATTAATGGATATCATGTTAAATGTCCATACGGAGAAGTCTTGTTATTGGCAATGAGATTAGATCCCAATAATAAAATATATTTTATTGTATATGTTATTGTTGATGCTAAAACAAATAATATATGATGATAATTCTTGCATGTTTTAAATGTATTTATAAATATTGGAGTACATTAGAGGCCATTTTATATCAAGTAAAAGGTATATTATCCTTCATATTTTATTATGCAAAACTCTTGCATTTATTTCTATGTTTGTCCTTTAGTTATTAATATTTTCTTTTACTTTTTTTAGAGTCTACTATAAGTTATTATCAAGATGTGTAACACATAGGTACTATGCAAGGTATGCTTATTACAATGTATAGAATAAATGGTTTCATGGTTTGAAATTAAAAATTGAATTTTGGAAAAGATTATACTAATCTTTATTACAATAATTATTTAAAGTATATTATAGATGTTGATAATACAACTTTAATTGGTTGAATAACATCCCTGTTGACAATTGGGTTAGGAATTTATTTAATGATTTGAGTTATTTAACAATTAAGTTAAAAAATAAAGTAGTATGATAATAACAATATTACCGGAGAAGATTAAGTTGAAACTTATGTCTAATTTTCATGATACATTTGTTCTAATTGTAATTTGAAAAACACATATCACACCTTACGTTAGAAAGTTGTTGGATATATCTATTGGTAATTATAGACATATAAGAATGATTCTAGCAAATTTTAATGAATATCAAGTTTTTAAGGGTTACACTAGAATTTTATTGATTTGAAAAAGAAAATAATATTCATGTGGTGAATTGTGAAAGACAAGTATTTCATACAAATATATGATTCTTTATGTGAATGATAAGAGAATTGATTTAGAAGATTTAGGTCATGCATATTACACTCTTGAAACACTTAAGAAGACATATAATAATATGGTGCAATCATGAGAAATTAACCAGGATCCTAAATATCATTATTGTACCTTTAAACTTGAGTAGACTAAGAAAAAACAAATAAAGGGCATAAAAAGACGACAAATCTGGTACTATAAAAAAAAGAGCTTCAATACTTAGGCGCAATATAGACAAGTAATATGGACATAGTTCTAGGAGATTTCAAAGAGATAGTGCTATAAAAATTAAAGGATCAAGTGCTATAAAAGAATCTAGTGGTGTTGGAAGAGGTTTTAGCGGTGATGGTAGTTTAACTAGTGTTAGCAGGTTCCAGTAGTGCTGACAAATGATCAAAAAATTCTATAAATAAAAGAGCTTGTTAAGGTGGTGAGAGAGTTAAAAGAGATAGTTAGAGAGTTATTAATCCATTCTTTTTTCAACCCTTAATACAAATATAGATGAGTCTTTTCAATATGCATGATGTTTCTCTTAGTTTATAAATTATTAAATTACTAATCAATATTTTTTGAAATTGAGGTAATTCATCCTCTCAACATTTAACCCAAACTAGTTATATTAATTCTAGTTATGTTAACTGAAGGATGTAAAAAAAACCATTATATGGATTTTGTTTCAATTATTTAAAGCTGGTGAGAATGAAAAATCAAAGGTTGCTTTTTATTTTTATTTAAGATATAATATGTTAACCTAGGTTATCATTTTTTTATTTTTTATTTATTTTCTTTTTTAATTTCAATTTTTAATATTGGGTTTATTAAATATTGATTTTAAAAAAAATTATTTTATTTTCTATTAAGATATTTGACCTCAAGATATTAGAGTTACAAGTTCCTCATGCTTTTGTCAGGAAATTTTTATTATTTATCTATTTTTTTCGTTGTTGTCATTTATTATTAAGTTCTATAACTCTAGTAACAAAATTTTCTTTTGTTTTAGAACATGATGGCAACGCTTTAACATCACATTTTTAGATTATGAAATAAATTGATTTTTCACAGCGAATTACAGACCACCTATGCAGTATATAGTATGAACTGTGAGTAAGATGTCCGAAATGAATTACGGTACAGTTTGCTCCACTGCTATGGAGTTTTGCAAATGCTTGTGCTATACAGAGCGATGGAATAGTCCATTCTTTTCTTTGATAACGACATATAGCAATTTGAGTGGCCCCGTGATTGTGACTAAGGCATCGTATAATTTCTAATTTGGTGGGAAGGAAGAAGCCAAACAAAGTAGCTGTAGTTTATACCACCACTCCATGCTTAAACATTCGAGCAAGGGTACGTCTTCTGTTTCAAGAATTCATTCTACAAACAACGAGGTTAAACCGTGAAAATACACGGTAAAGTTTGCGTTTTTAAACTTTTGACTTTGACCACTAACCTTTATTGTGTGGTGTTTTCTGGGCATTTTAGACTGAAATGGCAGGAGAAGGAGAAAAGATCCTCAGACAAAGACAAACTACTGAAGTTTCTAGTGGGAAGAAGATTGGGGTAAGTCGGAATGAACAGTGAAGATTGCACCGCTAGCTAGCTCAACCATGTGGACGGTCCAAACTCAACCAACCACTAGGCATTGACACATAAGAGACATCCACAAAATTCTCGAAAGACACTGTTTTCAATGAAAGGAAGTAGTCAATCCAAGTAGCCTAGTTCAAAATTTAAATTAATTTTCTTACCCCATGGTGGTTATTTAAGAAAAATAAGGTAGAATAGAGAGTTATTTTAGGAGTTTTAAATTTCTATTTTAGTTCTTATAGGCTTGGACTACCTCGACAGAAAATTTTAATCTCCTTTCATTCTAGCTAGTTCTTGTAATTTTCAGTTTCTAATTCAATCAATAATAGTTTCTTTTCCTTAAATTTTAATTTCTGGGAATTGTTAAATTTTGATTTAAAACCCTTCTGTAAGCTTGTAACCTGCTCGTGTTAATGAGCTTTGCCTTTGGATGTTTTGCAATTTCCCGCCATTTTAATTAAAGAATTAAAAAAACATTCTTTGCCTGAAATCCAAAGAATCCAACACATTTGATTAAATTTCTTCACCTCCAATGAACCATAATCTCGTTGTGTAGCTAGCACTTCTAAACTGCATGCTTTAGAGGCGGTGATGGTTCCATTATTCGAGAGAAACAGAGGGGAGGAAGGGAATTGGCTTCTGCGAATGACAAGGTGAGATTTTCTTGGGCTTGAATGATAGGGAAGGAGTGGTTGGGCTAGGAGTGGGGGGCCGCTTAGAGAGTGTTTCGAGGGTGTGAGAGAGTAGGAGGTTGTTATGTAGAGGAAAGAAACGATTTGAACTTGATATTTTCTTAACATTAACGATACTGATAGAATGATCATAAATTTTTAATTTGTAATAGTGCAAATAAAAAGTTGTACTTGAATTTTAGCCCTTGCACGAAAATTGAGAGCAGTGACTACGGAATTGATCTCATAGTTCCCTGGCAATTCTGAACTACCTCAAAATTCCAATTACGTAATCTTAACTTTGGAGCTGAGTGAAGGTGCTTGTTTGTGCTATGAGCATGTCAACTCACTTTGAACCACGTGCATAATGTAATAAACTTGTTCCACTGCTGTATAGGTTTTGCCATTGGCACTGCTCGATCCATGCTTGCCCGAAGTAATGGTATCCTCAATTCTATTTCTCTGATGACGACATTTAGCAATTTGAAATTGATTGGCACCTTGTTTGTCAGGCAAGAGGCATCTTATAAACGCCTGTTAAGTGATAACATAACTCATGGACGAAGCCGAACACTGCAACCATGGTTTGTGGTACCATTCCATGCTTAATCACTTGAACAAGCTGCATATACTGTTTCTTTCTTTTCATATGTTGTTTGTCCAGCTATGGATTGCTGATACTTACTCTAGTTAAGAAGATTCTGCAAACTGGATTTGTGTGTCTTCTCGTCCAAGAACTCCAAATCCCAAAGCATCATTATTGATGATTAATTGTATTCTTTGCAAGTTGCTCTTCCTCGTCCTGTTGGTTGTCTGTGAGGGAAAAAAAAATAGGGTGCTCTTGGAAAGCATTAAGATTTTCTGTATTCACGCACCCTTTGTTTTTTTTTTTTTTTTTTCCTTTCCAGAGATCCTGGTTTCAAAGGCTTTTAGGTCTCTTAAAAGCAAAAGACACAGAACACGGTTTGAAGCAGAGCTTGAGAGGGTCATAACGATATGAAAATGGATAAGATGGGGATAAAAGATTCTGAACTCGTAGAACACATTGTCTATGATGATGATCATGACCTTCCTGATCATTAAGATTCTGTTGTTCCATCGTGCGTGGCTCAAAGTTTGTAGTTTCTTCAAACGCAAATGGTCCGCGTGAGATTGTATTATGCTCGTCTAGTGAAACGCTAATTGACTGAGCAAAAGAAATCGCAGACAAAACAACGTAAGTAAGTGTACAAAAAGAGGATATGGAATGGAAAAGTTGGGAGGTAGCATGTGAATGGCTCAGTTTGCTTGACCAATCAGCTATTTTAATTCTATGGTGGTGGGACTGGGGAGTCTTGTCTCCATCACAATGATGTGTGTTCCACTAAAAGAGGTGTCAGTTAATTAGGACCACCACTATCAGCACTCAACCCTATTTCAGATGCCTCTGGAACCCTGGCTATATCTACAAATATTTTAACATAGTCTAGTTTTGGAAGGACAACGTCTTGGTTTTGTTTTATCTCACGTCTTGGTTTTGTTTTATCTCACGTCTTGCATTTCGTGGTGCTCACTGCTCATATGGCACTATATGAGGTGCATTAGCATTATCAGGAGTTCTGTTGAATATACTTGAAAAGCAAAAGGCTGGGGTTTGAGGCACACTAACGCAGATAAAGAATTTGGTTGCGCGTTCTCCGATTTATAATGTATGTATGAGTTGCGTGTCTGGTGCCCGTGAAAATCAGAGCATTAGTTTTCTTGTAGTTAACAAAAGCAGCCCGGCCTTCTTGTTTTTTTTTTTAATCGTCAGTCAGGTAAATAACGCGAGGAAACATCAAACAAAGAAAAAGCAAAATGAAAAAAATAAATAAAAAAGAAGAAAACAAAATCAAATTCCTAGGTCCCCATCAGCTCTTTCCGATATTAATATTCAATAATTTATCTAGGTATCAAAGGTTCGCACAAGATTTGTCTGTTGCTTATTATGATACTTCTCAGGACCATTTTGGACAGAAACATGAATTAAAAAGACTAGTTTACACTTAAAATTAATCTCTCCAGATTTCCACCACCGCAGCAAAAGTTCACCAAGATATCAGCAGACCCCATGAACTCAGCACCCAACTCAGCAACCAGCAAGAAAACATGATTTGTGGGAATAAGAGGATTTATAAGGCAACCTCAACCTATTGAAGGAATAAGTATTGTTATTCCCACAAATCTACTTTTTTTAGCGGGGAGATGTTGGAGGATAAAGAAGATCCAGGAGCCACAGATTTTGGCTCAACAAGACAAGGAAACTGCAATGATAAATGAGCATATCTTGGATTTAAACTTATATCATATCCCTATAAATTATCACTTGAGACAAGATAGGATATTTACTATCACAGCTACGATCTTTCCAGATGCACTTGATTTTAATTTTACCATGTTTATCCATGAGTTTGGTACCACCCTCTCTTATTTAGATTGGAGACTACTGTATTAGATTGTTAAATGTGCAGTTCACGTTATAAATCATAGTAAGAGGCAGTATTCTACTCGTACACTTTTCTTCCTTTACTTCTATTTTTTCTTTATGTTATCAGAGCCCTTGTGTGAACACATAGCACAACGCCGCATTCTTTTTCTGTAACAATGAGCTCTTTATCGCTCAATTTGGAAAACTTCATTACCCTCAAATTTAGGCCTGCAAATTACCTTCTTGGCGTGAACCAGTCTTGGCACTTGCAGAAAGCCAAGAATTGGTTGGCCATCTTAAGAACAAAGACTTTGTCCCCATCAAATATGACTTACCAGATCCAAACAAAACAATAGATGCAGAAATTTCTAAGCCAAAATTAACAGAAAAGTACATTGTCTAGCGAAAGGCAGATCATCTACTTCGTGGGTGGTTAATGAAAACTCTTTCGGGGGAAACTCTTGGCCTTGCTATTGGTTTAGAGACTGTCTATGCAGTTCGGGATGCATTTAAAAATGAATTTGCATAAAATTTATAAGAATATAAATTTACATTAAGACAACAAGTTATGTATCTCCGGAAGGAAAATGACAAAAATATTAGCGAATATAGTCGCACCTTCAAAGGTTTATGTGATAGCCTTGCAAGTATTGAAAATCATGTTCTGGATAAAGAGAAGGTCTTCTACATACTCACCGGTCCTGGTCTCCAATATAAAACTTTTACCACCACCATGCTAAAACCAAACAAACATATTTCAAGCTTATCTCATAACTCTAAAGCCTTGATTAACGACGTAGTTAGTTCTCAAACCGGACAAATAGTACAAACTCATTAACCCCGCAAATGGCTTTTTATGGAAAAAAGACAATAGCGCCACAACCAATCTCCCTCAGGTTTCCATGGGAACAAACAAAGATTTACATAACTATGAAAGGTTTTTAGACACAAAAATAATAAGAACAAAATTATTCCTATCCTACTAACACCACCACAGGTTCTCAACAAAGACACCCTCCACCACGAGGTAAACATTGTATGACTCCGGCAGAATAAGATCCTTATCATGAATAAAAATGTCAATATTATTGTGTAACGGGACATATTGCAAAAATATATTGGTGGATGCCCAAAAATATCAACACAACAAGATGACATGCCTCATGCTCTTCTATAACTCACTTTAGACAACACCATCACTAAGAAACATAGAAGCTTCCAATCACGTGATAGGTAAGTTGGGTATTTTAATCATATTCAAAACTACATTAATAGAGATTCAGTTGTTGTTATCGGTGATGGATTCTTTATATCAATTCATAGTATTGGAGACCCTAATATTAAGCAAAAAATAATAATATTTTACCTCTTTGTGATGTTATGTTAGTTCTAGATTTTAAAAAATATATATGTATTTTATAATTTCATTAATTGTTTAATTTTTTATTGATTGTGAATTCTCTAATATTAATTTATGTATTAAAAAATGACAACCCTTGATCAAAAAGAAGCACAAAGATGATCTATATGTTTTGTCAATATCACCAGAATTTTATTTTTCTAATTGGTTCAAATATAGTTAAATTTGGTTCAACAAACTTCTAGTATCAACTATTAGAACATTCTCAATTTTTTTTCTTTAATCATTAAAAATAAAGACTTGATTAATGTTACAGAAGCACTAAAACCAAAACATATTTATGATAATTCTCAATTTAAAAAACTTAATGGGTTGTTTTTTTCCCATTCTAAACATTTAAATTCTTTTATCTTAGAGAAAATTCAATGTGACCTATAGTAACCTGCTCCTATTTTATCTATTGGAAAATTCAGATGTTATATATGTTTTGTTAGTGATTTTTCTAAGTATATTTGAATTCTACCTTTGCAACATAAATCTGACTTTATAAACACTTATTTAGCTTTTAAACAATATATTACTCTAACAATTCAACAAACACATCATGGTCTTTCATTATGGTGGAGGAGGAGAATTTATAAACACTAAACTATCCTTTCATTTTCTTTTAACTAGTATTCATCATCAGAAATCATGTTCTTATGCTCCCGAACAAAGAGATAAGATTCAAAGACATCATAAGTTAATACAAGAACTTGGTATGATAATGTTATTTCATAATGGTGCACCTTTTTTTTATAGGTAAAAGCATTTACCATTACAATATACCTTATTAATCAAATGCCTTCACCTGCTCTTACATTTGAAATCCTATATTTCAAACTTTATGATAACCACCTTGATTACTTTTCACAATATGTATTTAGTTCTAAATGTTTTCCTTACACTTAGGATACATGACAACACAAGTTTGATTCAAAAATTCTTCTTTACATCCTTGTAGATTATAAGAATACACATAAAGGTTATAAGTATTTTTATCCTTTTAGCAAAAAAAAAATCATCTTAAAACATGTGATTTTTGATGAATTATTTTTTTTTTATGAAAATTCTCTGAACAAAAGCACTAAAACTTCCACTTTCTATGTCAAATAACATTTTTATTCTTAGATATCTTAAATTGACATCAATTCTTCTATAGAGATTCAATTACCAATATTATCCATATCATGCTTAATCTCTCTACCACTAATACCAATTTGTACTTTAGATTTGTAAGTCATTACTAGTTCTCTTTACCAAACAGAAAACACCAGTCAACATGAACCTCAAAGATCCAGGTCTGAATAAGAACTTGAAATATAGTTGACATTGATTGAGAGTGACTCTGAAATATATGAACTTCCTATACAATTTTCTCAACGTATACTTGAGGTCTCTTAAATTACCCCCACTAATTCAAAGTCAACATATTAACAATCCACCAACACCTTCCTCACACTTCATGATTATTCGCTCATAAATAGGCATTATCAAGCCCAATCCTAAATGTGTCTTGACTTCTCTTACAGCTTTATCTAATATCCCATGTGATATTTATATTATTAGATCTACATTAGCTCACCCCGAATGGAAAGCTATAATAAAAGAAGAACTTAAGGCTTTACACAACAATAAAAACTAGGAACGTTTTCATCGAACACCTCATATATATGTTATTAGATCTAAATGGGTTTTTAGTCAAAACTTAAACTTTTCAGGTCTCTAAGTCACCTCAAAGATCAAGTTGTGGAAAAGGGATACCATCAAGTTGATGGAATGTATTACACCAAAAAAATTTCTTTTATTATCAACCTTGGAACTATTCAAGTAATTCTTACCATTTCTCTTGCACAGAAATGGCTTATATGTCAACTTGATATAAAATTTGCCTTTCTATATGGTTTACTCTTAAAAGACACATATATGGACTAACCTTCAAGAATAGTGTATCCCTAATATCCCCAATATTCAACATGTATCTACAAATTTATAAAGGTCTTTTATGGGTTCAAACAAGCATCTTGTCCTTGGTTTGATCAGTTTAATGTTTTTCTCTTGACATATGATTCTTTGTCATCCAACATATCCCTCTTTATTCATTTTTCACACTGATTTTGATATACTAACTTTTATTTATATAAATAATGTATTTCTTACCAGGTCTTTTGTTGTTCTAGTTAATGATTTTATTTAGGTTCTGAGTTTAAAATTTGTAATGAAAGATTTGGGACCAATTCATCACTTTCTTGGAATTGAAATCACTCGAACCCTTAATGACATTCATTTGTCACAATCACATTAAGCTTTTACCATCCTTGAACAAGCTAGCATAGTTGATTGTAAACCAATGAGTACGTTACTTAAAGCAAAGACCAAAAACATGTTCAATATAAGCTTATTAGAAGATCCAAGTTTTTTTCACGAACTTGTTAGTGTTATACAATATCTTACTCTCATGTAGCCAAATCTCTCTTGCCATGTTAATTTTATATCTCAATTATGCATTTTTTTTTATTATGACATACTTAACAATAGTTTGTAGTATCTTACAATATGTTAAAAGAACAATTGATATAGATTTACATTTTACTTCCAACACAACACTTGATCTTTGTGCTTTCTCTGATGCAGAATGAGCAAGTTATCCCACCACATGGCGCTCCACTACATGCTACTACACATTATTTGTTGGTTGAAACCTTATCTCTTGACATGTAAAAAAACAACACACTATATCTCACTTGAACACTAAAATAGAATATCAAGTCATGGCAAGTATTGTAGTTGAACTAACATGAATAACATTTATCTTAAAAGATTTTCATGCTTCACTAGCTTTACTCAAATGCTATATTGTGACAATTTTAGTGCCTTTCATATGACTATTAATTTAGTATTTCATGTGTATAGTAAACATGTTAATTGAATTATCATTTTACACGTGAAAAAGTTGCACTTGGACTTCTCACCACTCAAGGTATCTTCATCACTGATCAAGTAGCAAACTTATGTACTAAACCAATGTCGAAGGCAGCTGTCAAATATTTCCAGATCAAACGTTGCCTCCAGCCCCAGCTTCGCGAGGAAGTATCAACAGACCCCGTAAGCTCAACACCCAGCTCAGCAACCCGCAAGATAAAATGATTTGTGATGATAAGTGGAGTGATAAGTCAACCTCAACCTATTAGAGGAATAAGGATTTTTATTCCCACAAGTCTGCATATTTTAATGGAGAGATGTTGGAGGATGAAGACGTTTCAGGAGCAACATATTCTGTTCAAGATTGTGGTTCGACAAGATAAAGAAACTACAATGATAAATAAGCATATTCTGGATTTAAACTTATAACAAATCCCTATAAATTAGCACTTTAGGCAAGATAGGATATTTATCATCACATCTAAAATCTTTCCGGATACACTTTGATTTGTTACCACGTTTATCCATGAGTTTGGTAACTTGCTCTCCTATTTAAATTGGAGAATGCTGTATAAGATTGTTAGTTGTGCTTGTAATAAAAGATAGTATTCTACTCAAACACTTTTCTTCCTCTGCTTCTTACAAGGCACCCACCTGAAAGCTCTAGAACGGTGTACTCTTTGAGAAAATCTATTGGCTACTTCCTTAATAACTTTTCCAAGTTTTGCATTGTTATCCTGTCCAATGCAATAAAAAAATATAAAGTAAAGACTTGATGCACTCGGATAGAGTATAACTGGTGAGCTATAGCATTTATCAAAGATAGGGAAGTTCACTAGCATTTTTGCTTATTTGGTGGACTTAGAAAGCTGATAAGGATGCATATATAGAGCATTCCACGATGCCTTGTCCTTTTCCTTTCAAGGACCAAACTAATGAGACTGCAGTAGGAGAGGGAGCAGACAAATGGAGAAAAAGAGAGATGCGTCTTGAAATTCACAAGAAAAAATTCCAGCTTATAATGTACAAGTGATTGTGTATTGAATGCATTCGCATCAGTTCATTTTGTCAGATAGCCTACTGCTATGAGAACTCAGCCAAAAAGACAAAGCGCACCATTTCCCAATTAAACTAAGCTTTCAAGATTGCTTTACCAAATGAAAAATGGCCCTGAGTTACCACTACAATGAGCTCAGTCAAAATACAAAAATATCTGGTAAGTCTTCAGCACGCGGCCTTCATTCTGCAAGCAATGATGTTCTTAGCATTCCGCATATCAGTCAACCATTCATATCATCTACCAGCAAACTGTAATCACATGTAAAACAACAACGGTAATAATAAACGGAGATGGAGAGAGTCAATTTTCAAGTATCACCTAAGATCATAGATTCTCACCAATTCTCCAATAGAAAACCCAAGAAGTGAGAAGCAAATCCCGAGTACCAATAAGGATGCACTCAAGCTCTTTTAGCAGGTTTCCACGCAGAAAGGGTATAGATGATTCGTCCCTTCCATCCTTGCAACAACCACCGGCTATCTTCATCGATCAGAAAATCTTTGTGGTAACTCTGCCTCACTTTAACAGTTGCTTGCTTCACTATCTCCTGGTCAAAAGACAACTGCACAAACCCAGCCCTCAAGCAACGGACCTGCCATTGCTTGTATGTTTCTGGCCTCTCCACTCTCTCCCAGCCTTCACAAGCTATAACATTCAGAGCCTCCCTGCCAAAAATCTCTTTCTCAATCACCAACCTCTCTAATTCTTCACGGGGAACAATAGTTTCAAGCATATCAAACATTGCAGAAAAATGAAACAGTGCCTCTCGAAATCGAGTAACATAGAAAGGAGCATTGTATGCCCCATTTGTAATCCCATGAATGAAAATTTCAGGATTTATCTTCCTTACCAAATCAAGAACAATGTTCCTCGGACTGTCCACTGCCACTGTTTCATCAAGTAAGTTCTTAGACCGATACAGACAGTTAACAACAACAACTTCATCCCGGTCAATCTTGAGTTCCTCTAGTTGTATGGTTTCCCATTTCTTTGCAATGGCATTGTACTCAAAGGGCACTTTGAACTCCTTAGCATAAGCTGCTAAGCGACGTCCAGTTTCCTCAACTCGCTCTGCTGGCCGAAATCCAGGTTGGGGAAATTCTATTCCAGTCATCCGAAGCTTTGGCGGTCCACCTGGTCTGCATGACAGCCGATGAATAAAGGTGGGCCATTGGAAACCATAAAGAATGCCAAAATCGATAACATGAAGCCTCGTTGAATTTTTTGCTGTTATCTTTATTGTCTTGTTAGAGACAAAATTAGAGACCTTTCTAAAAGGGCATGCAGCAAGATAAAGACGGTATGCTTTCAAGAGATCAGCCGCAGATGTTTTCTTACTAACAAGGCCTTTGTAAATCTGACTTCCAGTACCTGCCAAGCGTGCCTCAAGACCATCAGCAAAGCAATGAGCCAATCTCTGATTTCCATCCCCGAAAGGAGAGGCATGCAGCCTAATCTGCTTGAGCAATTCATTTGCTCTCCTCCGGTCATCAGCCGCAATAGCTTGTGCACAATTTATTAAAAGGGTTCTCAAATCCACCACCTCCCTTTTTCCACTTTGTTTCTTACCACGACCCTTCCCACCACTAGATCCCTTTGCCTGTCCATTCTGCTCATTTATTATCGATGCACTCTTGAAGGCCTCGCGAAGAGCTGTCAAATCAGGCTGACCTTCTCCTGGCATACAAAGTAATACCTTATCAAACATATCTGATCGCAAAGTGGATTCCGTATAAACAGCGAGTTGTTTGCTGCTCCTCCCTTCTTCAACATCCCCTTCCTCCCTATGAGGATTCTTCTTTCCCCTAGGTCCACTAGGTGAGTGCTCCCCCCCATCTTGTTTCTCCACCTTGATAGCAACTTCACCAGTCCTTACCTTTGGCTCTTGGGATAAAAACTTATTGGCCTCAATATTAAGAAAAAAGTCATTACCACTGGGAAGAAATCTGCTAGCCTCCTCAACACCCTTCCTGAAGTGCGAAATAGATCGGCTCTCACCGCTCCAATCAGGGACTTTAAAATTACTGCTAGGAGAATCCACCAGCCCATCTACAGTAGTGATTACACTGTTTGAAGAGCTATATGATGATTGGGATATGCTAGAAACATGTGGAATCTGTAGTTGAAAGGAATGGTAATCGCTTGGATTGTGAATCCAAGCATTATCATCTACATAGCCACTGTCACTACGACCACTACAAATGTAGTTGCGGGGTAAACTATCAGGCAGGTTCTCACGATTTTGACTGATGAAAGTGGGGTTTGGTTCTGGTGAAGGAGGGTACTTCTTGCCAAGAACATCATAAAAGGATTTCTCGGCTACTTGAAGATCTAAAGAGTCTTGAAGCATACAAGTCTTATCTTCAGTATCTTCTTCCATAAGCATCTGGTTTATGTACCTCAAAGTTACATCTGAAAAGTCAAAATCTTCAGGCGAGTCTTCTTTTTTAGTCGGATTTGAATATGGGGTTACATCAGTTGGCTTTGGATAGGGCGGAATATAATGAAACTCCTTACAATTATGATCAACGAAAGTATTTTCGAATCTGGGTCTGGAAACAAGGTCCTGATTTGAAAACACAGATATAGGTTGGCTTCCCAATTGGGTTCCATTAATTGAAATTGAATAACCTCTTAACCGAGGATCCATTGAACTTACAAAAACAAAAACAAAATTCAAAGAGCTCCCCCAACCCCAAAAGTAATATTAAACTAAAAAAAAAAGAAGAAGAGTGCCTTTCTTGTTGTTATTCAAAGAATTTAAAGTGAAGTCGCAAAACCATAAAGAGACAATAAAACAGACAAAGAAACCTCCTAAAAACAAGAATCACGAACAAGTACAGTGCATTTATTAATATGCAGACACATAACAAGATTATCAGATTAATTTCGAGGGTGAAATTCTTTTTCCTCAAAAACAAAAGGAAGGAAGAATGACTATTATTAAGCTTATTGCTATTTAAAACTATATCAAAATCAGGAGTTGTTAATTTAATTAAAGGTGGAAGTCAACTGATAATCAACGATTGATTAAGTTCAAGAACGAGAGCTTGAAAATGATCAAATTTCAACCGTCAAGAAAAAGGGATAGGCTTAAGAAGAAAAGGAAAAAAAAAAAAGGCATACCTCATAAGAACCCTGAGAGAGAGAGGGGGGGGGGGGGG